>JABXWE010016597.1:0-33945 GCA_014611495.1 Limonius californicus | reverse complement strand
GACCGGCGCCCCTGTAGGATTTTCCTTCGACGTTACTTCATTTCCCCTTCTTCAGTAGAGCGCTCTGGCTTGACCGATGCCCCTCGAGGATTTTTCCTCGGCGTTGCATCCTTTCCCCGCCTTCAGTTGAGCGCTCTGGCTTGACCAGCGCCCCTGTAGGATTTTCCTCCAGATTACACTCTTTCCTGTTTCCCTCCACGTCATGTTGTGGTGTGCTAAGAGCAATAGTCCAGGAGGGCGATTCCTTTACTACTACAAGCTAACTGACAAGATATATTACCCTGACTAGGTTTTCTGCAGGTTCCCTAGTCTGTACACGTGAATACCGGGGGTAAAAGAATGACAAGTCGGCCTGCCGCCGCAGTTTTAGGCTTGAGGTGTATTTTACACAATAAATGTTTTAAACTTCTACCTACAGCGTTTGATTTATCAAGTTCAGCTATTTAGATTTCGAATCTGTTACTACATAAGAAATAATAAGAAACACAACACAACGTACATCCCGGGACGTTACACTACGAAGAATTAGTTTTTAATTAGGATTACGGTAATTCATGCTCCTTAAATTACTAATCTGATATGTACTTATTAAGAAATCTTATGTTTATATTTTGTCATATACGAGGACCGTTTAAAAAAGAAGTACTCATACATTGTTATCGTGGACTCCACGACAACCTACGCGATATAGTTTTAAAGATTAGGTTAATGTACGCTCGTTCAATTTTCAGTTTAATTTGTAGTAAAAATAATACATTTGTTTTTAATCATATACGACGGCCGTATATAAAGTCACGGCAGATGCAGTTGTATTATGTATGTACTGCAACCTATACCAACGAAATGTCAGCAATTTAGAAACAAACCATCGTTACATGACGCAGCTGTTTTTCTAAAATTGGTTTAGTTTATAGAAGACATATTGTAGCCTTGAACAAGCATAGTTTATTAAGCCCTAAGACAAGACCTTAACCTCAACTGCGGAATACAGAATTTTATAAATTACAACAATTAAAGTAACGACATTCGGGAATTCTTTTACAAATAATCAAGTTTTTTAACTATTTTTTGTTGCATTAATATAAACCAAAGTTTAAATAAATATCAAGGGAAAAAGTTGACATTTATACAGTATGGCAATTAATTTACAGTACTGAAACAGTAGGCCTACTTGTGCTTAAACCTCGCACAATTGAAACCGTTATTTGACATAAATATTGACGTTTGGTTTTGCTTAGATGTAGTGACATGTTTGCAAGTTCGTAAATAATGTTATCTACTGAAGAAAAAGTCTTTTTAGTTGAATACTATTTTCGCTCATACGGTTTGGGTAGACAAAATGGTCCAAGCATTAAATTCGTCCGCGAACAATTTTCGGGGCATTTCAATAAACAGGCACCAAGTAATGCTATTCTACTGAACATTATAACCAAATTTAGAAGAACTGGAAGTTTGCTACATCAAGGAAAAGGTAGAGCTGGGCGAAGAAGAACAATAGATACCAACGAAAATCACGAACGCGTATTCAATCAAATTACGGACTCACCACGTCGTAGTCAACGGAGAACTGCTGCAAAATTGAATATGAATAGGAGGACTCTTCAGAAGATATTGAAACAACTTAATGCCCATTCATACGTTATTCAGACGACCCAACAATTGAGAATCGGTGATTATGGTGCAAGACTTGAATACTGTGCTAGAATCCTTGCTTTGCAATATGATAATCCCAGTTTTATCAGTAACATCTGGTTCAGTGACGAATGTCATTTTCATTTGTCAGGTCATGTCAACAGGCGTAGCAATAGATTTTTAGGTTTCCAACGACCAGAAGAGGTGCAAGAAATACCGTTGCATAGTGAAAAAGTGACGATTTGGTGCGCAGTTTCTGGACAAGGAACGATTGGGCCTTCATTGAAGAAAACGGGCGTGCAGTAACTGTTAATCAAGAGCGCTATATAACTCAAGTTCTCACAACATTTGTAGATGACCTTCGGAGGTTTTGCAGAGCAAGAAACTTGCCCTTCGGTAGCCAGTTTTTCCAGCAAGATGGGGCAACGTGCCACACAGCACAGGCTACAAGAACCTTTCTGCGAGAGACGTTTGGAGACAATGTGATTTCACGTTTCACCGATTTTTCTTTTCCATCTTACTCTCCGGACCTAACATCATTGGATGCATATGTTTGGAGTATGCTGAAACTACGAGTTTTCCGAGATAACCCTCCGACGACAATACAACAGTTAAAAGAGAATATTAGAGAATCCATACGACAGATGCAACAGCCTCTATTTTCGAATATGGTCACAAATATGGATAAACGATACGAACTGTGCATTCAACGTAATGGAGGGCACTTAGAGCACGTTATTCGTAACGCTAATACTTAAGTGTATATTTATTATTACATACTCCTATTATTTTAAGTGAATAAAGTTTGAAAGTTTCAGTACTGTAAATTAATAGCCATACTGTATTTAGCGCATTATACGGCCGTCGAAAATGAAATTGCGTTACTACTATCCATTCCAGATCCAACCTATGCAACACTTATTTAAATAATCTAAGGGGGATGTGACTTATTTTAAAGGTATTTGAAACACTTTTGAAAGGAAGGAAGGATCTTGTCTATCACTGAAAGGAGAAAACAATTCTTACCAGTTACCATATAATTCATTAAAGATAACTTTTTTAAATTTGAACTTGTACAGATGTCAAGCTATAACAGATGCTTTCAAGAGCCTAAAACGAACATAATCCAACAAAAAGTTTGCTTATTGAGAACTACTAGCGCAGAATCGACGTCCTAACGAGAAACAAGACCAACAATGGATGAATTAAGAATGGTCAGCGACGCTCTGTTCAGCATTGCAGTAGGCCGCGCCATTTTCTCGAGTAGTTTTCTCTCTCTTTCTAATTTAACTTTCATCATTGGTAACATTAGTAAATGTCTAGTAGCAAGAATAGATACATGTATTTCGCGACGTTTCGGCTTTCTTTGTGACGCATGAAGTGTGAACAAGAAAAAGTAAATTCGATTCACTACTTCAAGGTGGTTTTCGGAATCTGTGCGACTATTTCAATGGAGTTTTCAAATAGACGTTAAGTCAGTTCTATTTTCATCAAACTAACATATCACAAAATATTGGCAATAAATTACGTTTTTCTAATGATAGGCCATTTCGCACGCCCACTTGTATTAAATCATGCATATGTTGGCTAAACTGAGATTGAAACGCTGGATTTGAATTCGAAACCGAAAAATATCATTCTGCTTCCGTTATCAGCCAGTCTTCGAGTGGGCAAATTGCGTAATGTGGATACGGACCGGAGAGAGCTGTTTTGACGTAAGAAGATATTTTTGAGGGATTACAATAACATACGTTCGAAAACATATGTTGTGTAAATAGTACAAACACAAAACAGCATTCCTAGTGAGAGCATTGATCACTGAGAAGGCCAAACACGTGGCCTGACCGCTAATTAAGTCCATTGCTCTATTACTTAATGCTTTAATGGAGATGGATCCTGATAGTACGTTACACAAAAGCTTGTATACCTACAACCATGTGTGAATGTTATTATGTAAAGTATTTCCTAACAATACGGGTGGACTCTATTATTCTTTTTTTTTGTCCATGCACCAACCAATTTGCGATTCGTGTTGAGAACAAGGATATGTATCATTTTTAACCAAAATAGATGTTTTTTCTTATGTCAAGTGTTCTCCTTCATTATTATTATTATTTATAATATCATCAGGGCCGTTTTAAGACCTTTGTACGCCTGATGCACTTTTATTTGTAAAGGCCTATGTTTTCTGGAAGTAACGATCGATCGATCTCTCCATTTTCGGAGGGAGAAAAAAGCTTCTCAAAATTAAATTGATAAAAATGTATTTCCGATCAGCAGTAACGATTGTTGTCACTTTCACTACTTTCATTTACAAATGATTTTATGTGACAATTGACGTTCGACGACATAAGTTTTGAATTTACACATACAAAATGTCGCAAAGTGAACATTAAAACATTACACTGAAACTATTTATAAAAATGTACTGTATTTTTCTTTTTTCGGAATTTTTTGTTTTTTTTTTTTCAGTTTATGTATCTTTCAAGTGAAATATTCTAGGCCTTAGAAAGTTCTTAGGACCAAGGTACTGCACCTACCGCCCTGGTTATCATCTGGAAATATAGACTGATGTTTGGCACAACAACAGTTACTCCACTCCAACTTTTAAATTCAGAAGTGGGATTTTACTCTTATTCTGCAGTCATGTATGGATGCAGTTTTTTCTAATTACTTCTTGCTAAAAATGGGACTGGACGGACTTAAGAATTTTGCGATTTACGGTCCGAATATGTTGTTGGCCTCGTCGAGGACAACAACTTTTCCTTATGGCACTTTCTCGTAACTCGTACCGTTCGGTTACCACGGACGTCCAAATTCGACGTCCAGCACGTGTCCACGTCATCGCAGCTGATCGATCGCGAGCTCAATCTGTTTGCATATGTACGGCGCATCTACGGCCGGTTTAAACATCCCCGACGAGGCGCGGGGCGCGGGGACGTCGACTAAGTTTTTATGCCGATTATGACGTTTTTTTTCGTCGTTCAAAAGTTAGTAAAGGGAAGGACATTTTACGACCGCACTGTATATACTGTGTGCTGACTTTGAATCCGCTCTATAGGGAAAATACATGCGTTTGTGGAATTCCTCAATTGCATGCTCCCCAAGTTTAAAAGCGAAACATGGTGTATACGAAAAGGGCGTAAATTATACTTACACTACATGCATTATACCCATGTAAACGATTTAAAAAATCATTTTTAATGCACTATAATTAATTAATTAATTATAGTTCTTCTATGACACAAAAATTACACAAAAAATAATTTTAAAAAAATTATAAAATATTGAGGATTCAAACTCCCGAAGTTCGCTTCACAAAACAGATCTTCATTCGCGCGTCAGCTTAGGCGATATACTACTTAACATATAAAAATGAAATCAAATTTTTTCGAATTTATCCGCTAATTTGGTATTATAAAAGAAAGTTGATGTAATCTATGTATAACTTACGCCCCTTTCGTATATACCCTGTTTCGGATGCGCTTTTCACCTTGGGGAGCAAAAAATTGAATACTTCCACAAACGCAGACATTTTTCCTTTGCAGCGTATTCAAAGTCAGCACATGGTATATCAATTTACTATCCCTTTCACTTGCCTCAACTCTTCGTTACTTCAAACGGTAGTAAAAACTAGAACTAAACGTTGTCATTCCAATAGAAACCAGAACTAAACGTTGTCATTCCAATAGAAACTAGAACTAAACGATATCATTCCACATGGCGCAGGTTCTTAAGTATTTGTATACTTATGTCAGATCAGAATTCAATTTTCTGTGTAAATAGGTAAATTCTTTTTGCAATATATGGTTAGATTACTACAACACAATTTTGCGCCGAATGTTCATTGTCACACCGAACCTCAAGGAAGCAGAAAATAATATCTCTGTGGTCTGCGTTACACGTGGGGTTACCGTAATCGCTAGCTGCTTCTACTCAAAATGGGGAAAAACCTCTAACTGCCTGGTGCTACGTTGGCTAATCATACAACAAACACAGAATAAGGTTAACCATCGGTAGTAAACCAACTCAACTATTGATTGATAGAATCAGTAATATATTAAAAATGCAACCACAAGCAACTATTGGCAAAAAATATTACGATGTATAATAGATGTAACAATAATGCCGGTTACAAATATTTTTTCATACGAAACAAAAGAATGCCTCACAAGCAAATTTTTATTATTGCAGGTCCACATTCTCTGCATAATTCTGCAACTAAATGCGGCTATATATCCGCGTTTTAGTTCATGCACTCAGCAAATCAATTCTTTTTATTTTACCGCCAACCCAGCAGAATCGGGAAGGGATGAGTTCTTTTTATACCGAACAAAGTTTTTCCCTACATCACATATAATCTTCATTATAATTACGTGGAATACAGAAGCTCATTTGATGTTAAATACGTTAGTTTATCTTTCAAAAATTAGATGTTCATTAGCTCTTATTTCAGTAATTAAATACAGAGAATCTGTATTAATTTTACGCATTTGGTATTAAATATTTAATTGGATGACTACGAAAAGAACAGGAAACAGAGACAGATATTGTCATTATCGGGAGAACGACCAACAACAGCGATGTAAGTGAATATTTGCGTGATTGTTTCGATTCGGTTGATAAAGTCAGTACCATGGACGTTGTGATAAATGCAGATCTTTTAACTATTCATATGTTATATGTATAGTCTGCCCCCGAGTTTCGAAATCTTTCGATGTGCGATTGAATCGCGCCTACACCAGTGGCCCTTTGTGTTAAAAGAGAAGAGAATTTCGAAAATTGAATGACTCGCAACATGGAACTTTGAATCTAACGAATAGTTCTACTACCAAAATTTTGGGTGAAGTGTAAAGACAAATGTTTCGCTGGATAACACTTTGCATGTTCCTGATTTAAGGATCTCCTATCCGTCAATAGGATTACCGATCGTGGGTACGACGTCTGCTCCAGGAAACGAGCAGCGGTAATTCTAGATTTCAAGGGACGCGTACAGCTGACCGCGGAAAGAACCGTTAATGTGATTTTGGACGCGATGTTTGCATACCGTCTTCTAACTTAAAGGACACTAAGGTATCACTCAAACTTTTGCATAGACGGTCGGGTCATGCGAATATAAAAGACCTTTCAAACGCGGTGTCACAAGACATTGTTGCGGGAGCGCGACTTTAATCCACTGAGAAATTTGATTGCGGCACCTGTTTCCAGGGGAAAAGTCAAGACATCCAATTCCCAGGAAATAAAACAGAGTATCCACTGTCTTACTTACTTACTCGTCCATTCGGACTTGTGTGAGCCGTTGAGAAAGGAATCTTTAAGAGGCTGAGGCTGTAGATACTTCAAGGTGAACAGGAGTTCGATTCTTAAGGTCAGAAAGAGAAGCGTTTTAAGCGACCAAAGACGTTATTGAATTAAATGCTTGCAAATAGACAATGGTCGTGAGTTTACCAGTGGTGAGTTCGACAAGTACTTAAGAAGCCGATATATCACGAGGAGGTTGACAATGCCGCACAACCCTCAAGAAAATAGCACAGCCGAGAGGAAGAACGTACTCTATTAGACACAACCAGATGTCTATTGATCGAATCGAAGCTATCTGGTTCGTTATGGGCGGAAGCAGTCAACTACGTTAGGAATCTACTTCTAATCAGTTGTAATGTCAAATTTGTAGAAGGCGACGAGTTTCGGCGGACAAAAGAAATTTCGAAAATTCGTCAAAACGGTAAAATGTCGAGAAAGGCTCGACGATACGTTGAAATTGAAATACCTACACCATGTGAGGAAGAATCAGCGGATGGCGAGGAAGAATCAGTGGATAGCGAGGAAGAATCAGCGGATGGCGAAGAAAATTCAGCGGGTGTCGAAGACACCGTCGAGGCAGAAATTCCTGGAACTAACGGTGACGTTAAGGGGGAAATAGATGATAACATCGATGATGAAAAACGTGAAGACACCAACGTTTTCCAAGAGACTCATATGCCTAGAGGTCCTGGAAACAAGAGGACAAAGGAAGACCAAAGAATATATTCAATCAGATTTCGAGGTCAGAACTTGAACAAAACGAGGCTGAAACGGATCAGGCTTTTTTTGTCAGAAGTTCATATGAAGGAGGCTTTGACCAGCCCAGATGCTGACGACTGGCGACGTGCCATTGTTGCAGAGATATGTGAACGCTTGTTGACCGACCTCCAGGCCGTAAAGTTGTTGGTAGCCGTATCATCCCAAGCAGTCGATGGCCCACCAGAGAGAAGAAAGGCATTTAGTAACTAAGGGCTTTAGCTAACAGCTCGGCATTCCCGCCGGTAGCTCATTTTAGTTCGATTATACTCATGGCTTCTCTAGTAGCCATGGAACCTATGGAATGCGAAGCAAACAGTCGGATGTTGCAACCCCTTATCTAAACGGTGAACTGGAAGAAGAAATTTATATGCAACCCCCAAACAGGTTTGACTAAATCCTGATGTACATTATAGAATCTGAAGGTAACAGTCTTATTGGAGGGTAAGCTAAGGGCATGCTCCGAGAGTGTCGCAAGGGAAATATGGTTTGTTTCCTAACCAAGTCACTTTATGGGTTGCGTCAAGTGGGAATAAGTTGGTACCCCAATGTAGATAAAACTCTCAAAAGCTTGGGTGCAACGCCAACGAATTCAGACCCTAGTTTATTCCGCATTGGTACAGGGGAATACGTAACAATGACTGCTACTTACATCGATGACGTCCTGATTGCTTCCCAAGATAAGAGAGACTCGAAGAGATTCAGAAAAAACTTGGGCGATGCAAACTATTTGTTACGGTCGCAAAAAAAGCCCCACGTTACGGCGCCAATTTGTTACCGGCCAATGGAGCTTTTTTGACGTTTCGTAACTATCTTGATGGAAAAGGGCCTACAGCTTAGCTCAGAGGAGTAGGGGGAGTTCGTGAAAACCGCTTACGGGGGGAAATCTTTAGTTGTGTACAGGGCGAGTCAAAATAAGTGGGCGCCACCTTCCAAATCCAGGTGAATGTAGGTCCTCGTGGAAGGCCGAGAAGCCAACAGCTTACGGGAACGGTACTTACCGTGATTGTTGTGCGTCCTCCTATATATTTAAAGCTTGCAAATTTCTTACACCAACAAGTACAAAAGGCACAATAAGAGACAGTAAACTTTAAAACACATATAATGAAATGGTTAAAATATGATAGTACAGTAAAATGACACAAATTATAACGCAAAAGGTTTGAGTTACAGTAGTTTAATTCGTTAATCGTTCAGAGAAACTCGTCGCCACTGGTGCAACGGGATTTACGTTCTGCATTCAGTTATAAAACACCAGTGACGCTGAAGTTCACAAAAATAGAATATAATCTAGTAGTTCTATTGTAAAACAGATTAGCAACACATATGGCGACTGAAGGTCATTTTTTCCCTTGCAATTACATGAAGTTAAATTTGAAGTCTGCAAGTCAACGCGAGCAAAAAAACTTATTTGTCACAATACAAAACTGAACGTTTTTACCTTGAATTCCGGTGGATGGCTTAAAACGAGGCCGGCACAATAAGACGGCGATTTCCAAAAGGCTGCTAACGATGAACGCTGCGAAGACAGGACCTTTCGATGGTATGAAGAAATAGCTGCAGAACCACGGGAGTTGGGCTTCGAACATGAATCCGCCGAAACGGCGATTGGTCAACTCACTAAAAAATTGCCTTTTACTAGGGTAGAATCAAGTTATTCCTATTTAATCCGGCAGTAGCCGACGGTCTGTTAAATACCCCTTGGTACAACAGCGAAACGGAACACATATAACAGATTCCCCTTACAAAAAAAAAACCCGAGCCGCTCCTGCAGCACTTAACGTAATTACGACCCCCGTACGGGCGACCGTAGCCCCCAAAGATCGAAAATGGACTAACTTCAAAATATCAACGGGACCTCAATTCTCCCAAAAGATATTACACCACATTACGAAACATTATGGAATGTTCTAGAAATATTTTGTTTTTAACGCGCGAGTTCCAGGAAGTGTTCGAGGTCGAGCGCGGAACAAAAGGGTCTGCAATTTTAACACAAAGAAACTATTAACACATCTCGAACTTCGAAAGACAAAACAAAATAGTGAAACGGTAACCCAAAATAAGACTTCAATTAAAATAGCGATATTCATTCCTACGAAGCGGCAAACAAATTAAGAAAACCAATTCATATAAAACGGCACACAGTTGATTTGGGAACTAGATTAAAGAAAACGAAAACCATAATGAAGATGATCTTAAGTTTCCTTACCGTCAGCTTGTGGGGCTCTTACTTATCTAGCCATGACTACAAAGCCAGACATTGCGCTCTCCGAGAGTTGTCTAGGGCAGTTTAACAACTGCTATGGAGGAGAGTATTGGAAGGCGGCGAAACGAATTCTTCGTTATTTAAAGAGAATTTGTAGCTTAGGATTGACCTACGGTTCGAAATCCAGACCGTTGTGAGGCTTCGTCGACGGCTGGAATCTTTGTCCCAAAGATAGAAGATCATACTCTGGGTATAAATTTCTACTCATTGGGAGTTCCATTTCATGGGATTCCAAGAAGCAACCAACAGTTGCGTTATCCACCATGGAGGCTGAATATATGGCCTTGAGGGAATGCGTCAGTTTACTCACCTACAACGTTTTCTACATGACCTGGGATACGGGTCATTGGCCGACATTACTATATTTTGTGACAATAGAAGAATCCCATCTTTCATGCTAGAAGCAAGCATACCGACATTCGATGCGCGAAGTACTTAAAGACAAGTTAGTGACTATAAGTCACTTGTCGACGGACTAGCAGATCGCGGATTTATTGACAAAAGGCTTGACGAATGCACAGCATGTATGGTGCTTGAAATCCGCCGGACTTCAAATCTTGTGCTGAAGACTGTTCATGGATTATCATTTTGCGATCATTAGCTCGAGGGGAAGTGTCCAGAGATATTGTCATTACCGGCGATAAGCGAGACACCATTCGCATTTTTATTTATTTGACTAGGAAATAGTTGACGTATGTTATTCCTGTTCCTTGTTTACAAAAAAAGAGACTCACTGATTGGAGATTGTGTAATACAGTATTTAATAGATGGTAAAATCGTACACCAAAACAAAAGTATTTTACATTAAAATTATAATTCATTTATTATTATTTTTTCGGAACGTCCCTTTTTAATAGTTACTTACCATAAAAATTCGGTGTTGCCATTTTCCTATATACGACAATATAATACTTTCGCTAATATTGTCATATTATGCATTACCCTTGGATACCCTAAGGACATGAAGGGATGGCCAAAAAAGAAGAAGAAGAAGAAAAAGAAGAAGGATATTATTTCATATGACGATTCTGCTAAATGCGTCTTAGATTTTCCAAAGTACCTCAAGGGTACAAACTCTAAGACATCCAACCTTCTGAAATAGACTTGCTGTCATTCCTAGTATATTACAATCATTTAAATAACTGACTTAGAGAAACGTTAATTAGAACTGGCTGTCTAAAGAGAATGGCGCAAGGGATATACTGCTTATTGTATGCATACTATTCTACCTCAAAATGTTTTATACTCTTGCCGCTAAAAAGGTTTATCTGTAAGATACCGTTTAATCTTCAATTTTGAGCATGTTTCATATACATGCACATTAAAATATCACAAGCTTCATCATTGTTTGCAAAATAAATGTGTTAATGTAACAGAATTAATTGAGTAAGTTTTAATTTAATATAGACAACATGAAAAATTCATTAATTTAAGACAAATTACCACTCAACAATGACTTTTTCCTTACTATTATTATTATTTTCGCATGATTTTTAAAAGTCCTCAGCGTTGATGGCGATTCGAGTTTTTATTGCCGTTCGGGAAATTGCGGTAATTTTATGTGTAGGATATGCAGCGAAACACGAATAGAATGAATAGAAACAGCTGTACATGAATGGATGTTTTAAAATGCTGTTTACGAACGGCCTTTTTGATACTTCTGCTGGTTGTCAACGTGCTCCTAAAAAAGCCTTTTGGGCAGTTTTCTGTTTCCTAGGTTTTTTGTTCATAATGTATTTGAGTACCAATCATAATTTGAAACTTTTTGAATGGGATCCATTAACAATTATTTCTTTGTACACCTTTTGTCGGATAACATTTCTTTTTTGCCTTACATTCATATATGAATGCGTACTATACAGGGTGTCCCAATTAAAACAGTCACTCCTAAATAACTTTGTAAATGATCAAAACAATCAGCAAGACAGGATACCAGTAGTTTTCTACCATGTAAGTCATCTACTCTGCTTCATCCCCCTAGCCCCAACCACTATCAACCCCAAAATGTTAAGTGACAAGGGGTGTCGAGTTCATTTGAAAGGTTTTTCTGATCTTTGTGTAATCTCAAACATTTTTGCCATTCTGTCGATTCGTTTTTGAGAAATGGCATATTGAAGTTTTGGATGCGCATGAAAAATGTTAAATTAAAAAATATCACAAAAGGGTTCAGGTTATTTAATACAATGTTGAAAGTTTGTTTTTTAATTCTATTCGTTTTTAAAAGTAGTGTCAAGAATTATCGACTTCCTGTAAGAAGTCTGAATTGTTTACATTTTACATAAGACGGTATTAGGTAAATTTAATATTACGTATTAAGAGTTTCATAATATTGGCCATTGTGAACAGTTTCTTTTTATCATCATCATCATTATCCTCGTTTGTACCGCTTGCGCAGTGTCCAGACGGTGTGAGGCAAAGCTAAGCTAGTTTGTGCTATGCGCAACACGGCCTGACTCTGCGGGTTATTGTGTTGGTGCGAAACCGTGCTTGGCTTGCCTGGTGTGTGTGGAATGCTTTTGTTTATGGTCTTGTGACTCCTCTAATGCGACCGTAACAAGAGGAGCGGGACCGGGAGCGGCACTGGGACCGGGACCGGGACCGGGACCCAGTACCGACCACTTAGTGAATTAGAAAAATTTCCCACCCCTGGAGTGTTTCGAACCGGAAAGCGTTTGAACTATTACATCCAAAGCTTGGCTCCTCTACCACTGAGCCATCCCCGCCCCTATTTTCTTTTTATAATAAATATTATATGATTTGTAGATATCTAAGCCCTCTGCATAAGCAAAATTATTTTTGCAAAGAATACATTTTAATCTTTTCCCATCAAAAACAACACGAAGCTAAGACGTAAAACGTTGTATTTTGAAAAAAAAATTAATTTTTGCAGAGCTTAACCTACACAATTAACAGAGACTCCTTAAATATTTAACATCTTTTTTTAAGTACTTGCTACTGTTGCACCTTCTTTTCCTCCGCAGGCATGCAAAAACAAGGCAAATCTAGCAAAATCAAAAGGGTAAATCTCAGAACCTTGATTGTATAAGCGCTGTTGGACGGATTTTAATTCAAATTTTGTGTGATGGTCATTCTACCTCATAACGAGTGAGTTCCCTGTGTTATGCAAAACGAGTGGTTCAAACCTATCAGTTTCAGAAAAGGATTTTCGTTTCAGTTCGTTTGAACAAACTTTCTAATTTATGATATCAATTATTCAAAGTGGAACGTAACAGCAAATCAAAAGTGGGATTTCCAATTTACCCCTGTGGTTCTGGGTGGTTTTGTTTCCCAATGCTTCTTAATTAGAAGGAGCAGCTAGCGGAACCCTTTTTTGCTGCTTAAATATATTTACTTACTAAGATTGGAATAATGTACTGATGGTGTAGGTGTTTTAATAGAGAAACATCCTTAAATATTCAAAAGGTCTGCAGGGATGTGACACGATGTCTGGGAAAATTTTATGAC
Organism: Limonius californicus; assembly: GCA_014611495.1. Classification (NCBI taxonomy): domain Eukaryota; kingdom Metazoa; phylum Arthropoda; class Insecta; order Coleoptera; family Elateridae; genus Limonius; species Limonius californicus. Next base: position 20,525 of record JABXWE010016597.1, on the reverse strand, counting down.
GTTTATTATATTTGCAAAGCCCGAAGCAATGCGCGAATTGATGGAGAAAACAATTTTGCGAGCAGGCAGTTCTCGCTGTTTAACAAAGTTCCTCTCTCAGTAGCTCAACAAGCTTGAGAAAAATTTGATTTTAAGTATTTCTTAAGCTTTATTTCAAAACGACGCGTGGGCGCTTTCTTAAAGAAGTTCGCCGATAAGTTCGGATGCCGTTGTGATATTCTGGTCGTGCTTTCGACTATAAATCTTACCCACTCTGTGTTTGTACACAGGGCGCTTCAGCAAAACGTATATCGTAAATACCGTTATTATTGTAAATACTGGGTGTAGAAAAAGATTCAAACTCAATCATTTTGATAAAAAAACGATATCGTTGCTTTATAGAAGATATTTAATTATTTAATAATTTAATAACTTTGGGTGAACCACTCAGTAGTTGCCCATTCGATACCTTTTCCGTTTGGTATTTAAACATCACAGACTCAAAATGGTACGGAGTCAATTAAGATAATGAGTCGTGATGGTATGCTCACAGAGAACACCTGCCAAAATCTTTTGGATTCTTCTTTGTGCACACGTCAAAAAATCAACCAAATGGCGTGCATTTAATTATTCTTGCGGTGTTACTAACCGATGTTTTACTAATAAAATGCACCCAGGAATTTAGACGGGCCGTTGAACCATTTTGGAACAAAAGTTTGGCCTATTATGTAATAATAGAACAAAAAATTAACAGAGAATACATTTTACTTAAACACTGCTGCAATATCGTCTATTATTGGGACACACAGTGTGGCTCAACATTTTACGTTAGTTCTTTATATCAGCGCGGCGGCATATTAAAAGTTTACTAGTAGTGCGTCAAGATCCTGAATCATCCTGTATACTAAACTAATTCATTAAAAGTTTTTGCGTTATAAAACCAATCTGAATAACCATAAACTTGCAGAAAACTTCTAAATAACAAATCCCAAGCACGTTCCCATTAATTTAATAGTTCACGTACGCCACTGGTAAGAGTAAAAACTGGGATACTTCCAGTTTTACTGCTCGTAGCTCGGTCCCAAGCAGTCATATCGAGATGAACTTTTTATGCCCGATAGCCTCGACTATCGCCTACTTTTTGCCGGTTGCATCGATCGTCGATTGTTTTTGCCCACTCGAAATAGGGCCGAACTAAAGTTGGCTGTCTGTCCCTATTTGCAAATTACGACTCTCTGCTTACTGTAACTAAAAGTTTAATGGCCAGTTGTCAAATTTGGAGGATTATCGCGTTTTCATGCCGATGACCATCTTCAGGGTTGAATATGTATAAAACATTGGCAGTTATAACTTTGTTGACTTGGCGATTGTTTTCTCACTTACAAAACGTGAAAGAGTTCAAAATAGATCAAACTACTTTGCTCCAAATGGCCACATTACGTTTTTCTTCGTGAAAAGTTACGGCCATTATCAATTTTGCGAAGTTCCTAAATTTAATCGGCTGTGGGACGAGCCGAGCCGAGTTTGTTGATCAAAATGTGCCGGGGCAAGTTTAAAACAAGTTTTAAGTTTGTTTCGGAGTTGTGAGTATAAACAAATGTAAGTTGGCCGAAGACGGGAGAACTGTAAATCACCGAATTTTGTAAAAGGAAAGTTGCCGGCAGATAATCCATCACATCTTTACATCTTGTCTATTCCATGAGAGTTAGGAAATCGTGAAACCGAGCTTAAATAGAGTTTCCTTTTATGATGATGGACAAAGAAAGTGAGAAATGTGAAGCGAGATTAATGCTTAAAGGCAATGGCGTACGTAAAAATCCCTACAACTTAAATTAATAAGAGGTCGATAACTAAAAAATTATTTACAATGGGTTACCTGCTCCCTGTAATTCTTGCAACACCGAGTACCTACAATGGGGCATGCCTTTGAGTAAGAAAATTATTAAAAAAAAAATTAAAAATTTCAAATTGATGATTCATGCAATTATTACGCTATAGAGGCTTACACAAAAAAAAGTACTGACATGTATAACATCCCTGTTATATCACTGTGCGTCAGTGTCGCAGTCTAAAAAAAATAAGTAACAATTTACCGATTCGCGAATAAACAAAGACTTTTTTCCTATGAACGTTTCTTTCGTGTTACGCCACTGATACTTACAGCAAGAAATAATAAAATCTTATTTATTCATTAATACAAAAAAAGGTCTCTTCTCCTGTTACGCCATTGTGACCTACTTGTAGAATTAGTGACGTTGTTTTACAACATTGATACAAATATCAGTCAAGAAGTAAATAAAAAATTTAGTTAGTATGTACATACAATACCAACAAAAATATTTTTTTGTATGACAAAGTTCTGTCCAGTCTCATCAATTTATCTACCACTATCTCTAACGAAAATAGTGTTGTGGGTGGAAACATTAGGCACGAGCAAGATTTTAAAATGATGTAACATCCGTGCAGCAAAATCCTTTAAGCGTTAAGGTAACAGTAATGCCGTATTCAAATTAATGTTTGTTTGCACTCCGCGCAGAATTAGGTTAGGAAAACAGAGCCGAAATTTTCCAAACGTTAACATTTACCTAAAGTAAAAAATGCTTTCATGACTGCCGGCGTTTTCAACTCTCGCGTTTTATTGAACCAAAACAAAAAAGAGCTGGGCTTTTGTGAAAAATATTTGCCTCTTTTAATCACACTCAGACGGAAAAATTTGCAAGAAATATAATAATTCACAAATTATTTCCAGCTCTTGCCTATAATGAACAAAAAATAAAACCAAAACAAGTGTAATGATCATAGGAGTGATGAGGATTTGAACTTTTGTTTTTGGAAACCCAATATGTACCTGATTAAGTGCTTCAAATCCTCAAAAATGGATTAGATTTACTAATAAATAATATGTCGGCAGGGGCCAAATGGCATAAACTTTGTGAAAAGAAGATTTATAAATAGTTTAGTTTTTTAATTATCTGTTTTTTGGTTCTAGGAAACCAAGGATATGTATTTCCTTAACAAGTTGATAAATATCATTTCTCAGCACCGTCAAATTTGCTACTTTTTTCGTACTGTAATAGTGTTAATACATATATACAGTGCGGTCGTAAAACGCCCTCCCCCACTTTTGAACGACTTGATATTTCTTCACAAAATTTTGCGTGCTTTAATGCGACGCTAACTATTACTTTTTAGCTTATATTTAAATTTTATAACTTTCAAAATGCCGCCTAGCGCCATGGCAATGGGGGTCGTGTAACAACTCATTTGAAAGGTATTTTAATTCTGCATCTGATCCTTGAGTTTTATAAAAAAATATTCATCCAGAAAAAAATGATAGATGATTGAAAATAACAAGTTTATGGAAAAAAGGTGGCACCCGGAAACTTTTGCGATTTGCGGTCCAGATATGTTGTTGGCCACGTCGAGGACAACAACTTTTCCTTATGGCACTGTCCCGTAGCTCGTACCATTCGGCCGCCAGAGGCGTCCAAAGGTGAAACACGAATCGACGTCCAGCACGTGTCCACATCATCGCAGCGGGTCGGTCGCGAGCTCAATCTGTTCGCATAAGTGATCGCGATATTCGTGGACATATCTGGAGCCTTCGACAACCTCTGGTGGCCAGCGCTGTTCAAAAGGCTAAGGGACCTAAACTGCCCAATTGACATATACAAATTGGTCAAAACCTATTGTCAGGACCGATGGGTTGATATGTTAAGCCCAAATGATACACTGACCAAATGGATTACGAAGGGATGCCCTCAGGGATCCACATGTGGGCCCATTTTCTGGGACCTAATTATGGAAGAACTGTTGGGCGTCCTGAATGGGAACCAGGACGTCAGGTCTACAACCGCGTATGCGGACGACCTACTACTAATCGTGCAAGGAAACTCGAGGCCGGAATTGGAAGCTAAAGCCAACAATGTCTTAAGAGACCTAAACGACTGGTGTAGTTGAAACAAATTGACCATCTTAGAGAGAAAGACCACCTATGCTTTGATGAAGGGGAACCTGCAAAGGAACCCCCTCAAAAACATAGGTGGGGAACGAATATGTAGGCAGCAGGCAACAAAATACCTAGGTATTTATCTGGATGAAAAAGAAAATATAACTGCCACATAACAGAGACAAATAAAAAAGCTAAGGCAATAATGAATAAGATCGAATTGCTCAAGGAGAGTATAAGATCCCGCTAGGTAAGGTCCAACTATATTTTAGCAGCACAATGGCGAGTATAACGTTATATGCGGCCAGTGTATGGGCGGACAGGCTTCTACTGGTGACACCGAGGCAGAAGATACGAAGTGCCCAAAGGGGGGATCCTAGTAAGGCTCACATGCGCTTTCAGCACAATATCTCTGGACGCACTGTGTGTCATAACTGGTATCTTTCCTCTGGACCTAACTATAAGGAAAAGAGCAGCGACATACTGGCTCAAGAAAGGCAGACACCCGAGGAAGGAGAGGGTACTAGCGACAGACCAAAGACAAAAAGAGCAATTGCCAACAACATCAGAGAGCAATGGCAAAGTTAGTGAGATAACTCCGAAGTTGGGAGGAGAACTCACCAACTCATCCCAAACATTGAACGGCGACAGATGAACATCGAGTATTTTAAACCGAGTAGGGGACTTGTTCACTTGTTAAGTGGGCATGGACCCTACCCCACTTACCTTAAAAGGTTTAACCTAAAAGAAGACGACCGATGTCAGTGTGGAGAAATTGGGACTCCCGAACACATGGTGTTCCAATGTCCCGACACGGCAGAAGAACTCTACGAGGAAAGGGCAACGTTACAAGGTCACAACGTACCCCGGATGTTGAACGATCCGCAGCTGTTTGGCGTGTTAAACAACTTAGCGGATAAGACATCCAAAATAGTCTCGAGAAACTTTAACCAGTAGGACAGATAGAGCGATGAAATAACCACGAAAACAAGATATGGAACTGCGGACTGCTGGCTCTCTTCCGGATTCCAGCAGGAAATTGCTAAGGCCGGAAGAGATTATCCGCAGCCAGAAGAGGAAGAAAAGAACATTCTCGCCTTGTTATTGCAAAATAGTAACGGTTGAGAACATACAAGAGGCAAAGAACGACAACAAAAACGGATACAGGAAGACAAAGAGTAGAGGGAAAAAGAAAGAACGAGAAGGTAGAGATAGAGGAGATGAGAGGGAAGAAGAGAAGAAAAGAGAAGAAAAGAGAAGAAGAGAGAGAAAAATACCTGGACGACGCAAGTAAATATAAGCATGGTGCATGTGTACATGGCAAACTAGAAATAGGGCATGAAAGTAGAAGTGACTTTAGCACTTAGCATGTAGTGAATAGAAGTACATTAGACTTAGTAGTAGTAGCTTAGACTAGCATTGTATAATTTAGGGGTAGCTTAGGGTAAAATTAGAAAATTGTGAAAAGTGTAGGAAAGCAACGCATGTTAGTAGATTAAGAATAAATTCGAAAGAAGTCCTGTTCGCATAAGTACGGCCCACCGACGGCTTGTTCTAACATCCCCGAAGGGGGCGCGGGGACGCCGGCTAAGTTTTTATGCCGATTTTTACGTTTTTTTCGACGTTTTGGCGTCCCCCGCGCCCCTTTCGGTGGATGTTATAACCGCCTTCGCCGGCCGTCGATGCGCCGTACTTATGCGAACGGATTGAGTTCGCGACCGAGCCGCTGCGATAACGTGGACACGTGCTGGACGTCGATTCGTGTTTCGACTTTGGACGCTCCTGGCGGCCGAACGGTACGAGCTACGGGACAGTGCCATAAGGCAAAGTTGTTGCCCTCGACGAGGCCAACAACATATCCTGACCGCAAATCTCCAAATTTTCCGGGTGCCTTCTTTTTTCCATAAACTTGTTATTTTCAATCATCTGTCATTCTTTTTCTGGATGGATATTGTTTTATGAAACTCAAGAATCAGACGCAGAATTAAAATAAAATGTCACTCGACCCTCATTGCCTGCCATTTAAAAAATAGTTCAAGACGGCGCCTAGCCGCCATTTTAAATATTTAAATTTTAATATGGGCTAGAAAGTAGTATTTAGCCTCCCATTAAAGCACACCAAATTTTGTAAAGAAATATCAAGTCGTTCAAGAGTTAGTAGGGGGGAGGGCATTTTACGACCGCACTGTATATACTTGGCGATTTCGAAAAAAACGCCAAAGAACCGATTTCAATGTATTCTTCCTTGATTCTAATTTAGTATACTTAATCTTCATCTATATGGTTGATAAGAACTGCAAAGAAAGTTGGAGGTCAAATATATATTTGGTAGTCACTCTTGACACCAGGCTGACCTTCAATCTCCATTTGGAAAGACCTGTAAATAAAACTACGCAGGCACCGTGGACCTACAGGAAAACAATCGGAAAAACGTGGGGACTGAAACCAAGAATGGTGCTGTGGATCTATACGAAAGTGGTGAACCCACAGTGAGATATGCCTCGTTGTTCTGGTGGCGCACAATCAAGAATTAAATAGTAAACAACAAACTGAACAGGGTCCAAAGACTGGCACGTTTGGTTATAACAGGGACCACGACAAGGCCTATTGCATGGAAACGCTACTAAACCTCCTTCCATTAAACCTTGTGGTACAGTCACATGCTTTGGTAGCGGCCTACAGGGCGAAAATAAATGGACATGGAAGGATCTTTCCCAAACGGGGAAACCATACTTATATGCAGAGTAATTAATGTTATTACCATCCTAAGAATGCACTCAGAATCAGCAATCCTGGCGACTGCCGGAAATCTTTCGTGGTTATAGTACCTGAAAGGGGGCGGAGAGGAGAAAAACAAGAGCTGGAATACCGTCTGGTACACAGATGGATCAAGAATGAATAGCAGCACGGGAGCAAGGATATTTGAAGCTTAAACAAGGGACGGCTATAGCGTTAACCTAGGATCCTTCACTTTCCATGCTAAAACCCTAACATCTTGTGTGCAGACGATGATAAATAGATGTTACCAACACAAACCCATCTATATTAAGGCAATCCCACCTTTGTATGGATAACCCCTCCAGAGTTAAATCGAAAGAGTTTCTGCAACGGAGCAGGAAGCAAACAAGGAACGCAATAGGACTCATGCCGGGACATTGCGACTTCAATAAGCACCTTAACATCACGTGGTAGAAAACCCTTCCTGATATATTTTAATCAATATGTTAGTAGTTTTCCGCTACCGTTTCTATCAAGATGCAGTTTCAACCATATTTCAAGCATTTCCACGATATCTACGATACCTGTATTCTATATACCCAACTTGTATGTAGGATTAGTAAAATATTTAGTATTCAGGTAAAAAGACATATTTTAATAATGGTGCTAATTTATTATAGAAAATAAAAACTTTGGACAGGCTGGACAGGGGCTATTCTGAAAGATTTATTTAACTGCCCTGGATAAATACTGCAATAAAAGACACATTTCAAAATTGTGTTTTTTGTTGCAAACTAAAAGAATAGTATTTTTAACACAGGAAAACAATGAATCGTTAACTAATATCCTTGTACCACTAGTTGCAATTTTAAAAAGCAAAAGCACAACAGGTTGGTTAATTGTCATCTAACAATAATTATAATTATAGTGTCCAATATTTGGTAACACTATCAAGTTTTAATAATCTAGCGTTTAAAGAAAAGTAATTCAATAATAAATTATTTGAATTAAAGTGAGTGTTAGTAAAACTGCGAATTTTTTATGTGGCTTTTACTGGCTGCATAATATTATTTGGTGTCCCTAAGTAGCTTCACAATAGCGTGCGTATCCACTCTCTATAACATCCTTGAGACCACCTGAACTTTCCTTTAATATGTACTAATGTATTTTGACTCTAAGCTAACTTAATTTTGGAATAGCCCAACGTAACACAATATAATCAAGCCTCAAAGTAAGCCAACCTATTTAACCTTTCCTTAAACTACCCTAATCCAAACTAAGCTACTGTAATTTTACTATTCTGATATTAACTCATTCTAAGTGTAACAATCCCATGCTTTAACTCCTACTATTTTAATTATTCTTTAATCTAACTTTAATAACTTTAAGTTAAACTATCCTACAATATTCAATCTTAAGTTGTGTAACTTTACATCAACTTTATGGACGCCAACTTTAATCGAAATTACCTTAATCTAATCCAACATTAAAATAAGTTAACATAATTATGATTACTTAACCAGAATTAATCTAATCCAACCTAATTTTGCATAACCTAACCTGGTCTATTCTCTAATTAATCTAATATGCTCTAACATAATTTTAAAAAGCCTAACCGATATTTTACGAACTGTAGTGTATTATTAGAAAATAACTACAGAAGCGGGGGGTTTAAGGCAACCAGGGGTTGCAGTGACCGGCAGTCAGCAACGACCCGCAACTTAAGTAAGAAGCTTGTAAGAAGTGGGGCGACTCAAGTTTATGTATAGTTCGTTAATAAAGATAAATAAATATAAAGTGTCGTTTATTTAACAGCAAACATAACAGTGGCGACGAGGATAAACTAAGACGTGCATAAATTAGTACAGTCAATACGGCGGTGTACTACTACAAGAGGGTGTGTAGTGACGCGTTTTCAGTTTAAGAAATAAACAATTATTGTTCTAATTATGGCGGGTTTAATCGGGTCGATGGTAGAATTTAACGGCATTTCTGGTGACTGGCTGATCTACCAAGAACGATTGGAACTTTATTTTAGTGCTAATTCGATCGGAGAAACGGAACGGCGTGCAGCGATTTTGTTAAGTTTAATGGGAGAAGACACCTATAAGTTATTGCGTGATCTGTGTTTCCCAGAGTTACCTAACAAGAAAAGCTACGATCAACTGTGTGCACTATTAAAAGATCATTTTAGTCCGAAGCTATCCGTGTACAGAGAGCGCATAGAGTTTTATTCGGCGGTGCAGCTTAAAGGGGAAACCGTGGGGGAATGGCATGCTAGGATTAAGAAACTAGCAGTCAACTGTCTTTTCGGAGATATTTTGGATAAAGTCCTGAGAGATAAGTTTGTGACGGGGATGTGTAAAGGGCCAATTTTGGACAAACTGTGCGAGGACGAGTTTTCCGACGCCGTTAGTCTTACAATGATGGTAGATTTGGCGCTGAGAAAGGAAGCGACGCTCGACGCCAGGTTGGCGGGAAACACCAAAGATCTAAGCTGGACAGGAACACGTGGTAACCAGATTTCGAGCAAAACATCCAAGTCCGGGCAAACTGGACGGACGCAAGTACCTGGAAGGGCCCAAGTACCTGCACCAACGACGCCAGTGGCCCAAGGTTCGGGGATTCCGAGAAAACAACAAAGCAGCGGTGCAAGGACATCCGAGTGTCGGTGTTGCGGTAAACATCACCAATTCAATCAAATTTGTAAATTTAAAGAAAGTAAATGTTTTAAATGCAATTTGATAGGTCATTTAGCATCAGTTTGCGATAAAGTCAGGAAAAACAATTATCTCGAGAAATTTAACGCTAAAAGTGACGATCAGCCTTTAGTAGCAGGTGTAGTAATAGACAATCATAGATTTAATATGGAAGTAGATAGCGGTGCGGCAATCTCAGCCGTATCAAACAACTTATATTTAGAGAAATTTAGTAGTTATAATTTAGTACCTAGTGATATAGTAATTAGGGAATATACTGGTACAAAATCTAGGCCTTTAGGTTATTTTACAGTTAAGGTAAACTACGGGGGCGAATGGAAAAACATTAGATTTTATGTACTCGAGGACGGAGGTCCAGCCCTACTAGGTAGAAATTGGTTAAAGGCTTTTGATTTAACTTTAACGAAGGTTAGCAAGGCGGAAGTAAACCTAATAAAAATTGATGACGCAAAGAGTTTAGCTAGCGAATTCAAAGGTTTATTTGATGGAAAATTAGGTGCTTACAAATATGGTAGGATTAGTTTAAAGCTAAAAAGTGAGGCAAAACCAGTATTTTGTAAACCACGACCGATTCCGCTAGCCTACAAGGAGCAAGTCGAAACAGAATTAGAACGTTTAGAAAAAGAAGGTATAATTACGTCAATTACCAATAGTCAGTGGGGAACGCCATTAGTCCCCGTTTTGAAAACAGACGGTTCAATTAGAATTTGTGCAGACTACAAAATCACCCTGAATAAACACTTAGAGGAGGTAAAATATCCCTTACCTCGGATAGAGGAAATTTTTGCTTTCTTACAGGGGGGCGAAGAGTTCAGCAAAATTGATCTTAGCCAGGCCTATAATCAGTTTTTGCTGGACGATGAATCTGCGAAGATGGCAACCTGGAGTACCCATAAGGGTTTATTTAAAATGAATCGTTTACCCTTTGGAGTATCGCCAGCAGCTGCCATTTTTCAGAAATATATTGAGCAGTTATTGCAGGGAATACCGGGGGTATGCAATTTCCTTGACGATTTTATAGTCACCGGAAAGAGTAGGCCGGAACACGTAGATAACCTCAGACAGGTATTTCGACGTTTAACCGATGCCAATTTAAAAGTCAAATGGACTAAATGTGCTTTTTTTCAAAAAGAGATTAGTTATTTGGGACACATTATAAATAAGGAGGGTATAAAAAAGAGCAACGAAAAGGTCAAAGCTATTTTAAACGCACCAGCCCCACAGAATGTTAATCAGATTAAATCATTTGCTGGGATGGTGAACTACTACGCAAAATTTGTACCTAAATTATCCATAATAATGAGTCCGGTTTATGAACTACTACGGAAAGATGCAGAGTTTATTTGGAACAGTAAATGCGAGGCGGCCTTTACGAAAATAAAAGACGAGATCGCGTCAGACCGTATATTAGTTCATTTCGATCCAAGTAGACCCGTTGTATTGTCGTGTGACGCATCTCAAAAAGGTGTAGCAGCGGCTTTATCTCACGAATTTTCAAAGGGGGTGTTGCGACCGATAGGTTTCGTTTCGAGATCGCTCACCAATGCGGAGAAAAATTATTCGATGGTCGATAAAGAAGCGCTCGCGATTTTCTTCGGTGTTAAAAAGTTTCAGCAATATTTGCAGGGACAGCACTTTGTATTAAAAACCGATCATAAACCATTGTTAGCCATTTTTGGGGAACATCGGGGGATACCGGTTATGGCGGCAAGTAGGTTGCAGAGATGGGCGATTTACTTATCGGGTTTTAAATACACAATCCAGTACGTGAAGGGAACTAATAATCAACCAGCCGATTATTTGTCGCGATCACCGTTGTTAGAAACGGGTGAACCAGGCCAGGAAGACGAAGAGGGGACGTATTTAAATTTCATTGAGGGGTTTCGTACACCGATTGACGCGAAAGTAGTAAATAAGGAAACTCAGGCAGATGTAACAATGAAAAAAATTTTAGAGTACGTAAACACAGGATGGCCTGAACACGTAAAGCTTGAAGAACTAAAACCATACTATGTTCGAAGACACGAATTAACTTCAGAACAAGGGTGTTTAATGTGGGGATATCGCGTCGTGATACCAAAAACTTTAAGAGTACAGTTGCTTAGTGAATTACATGTAAGTCACTTAGGAATTGTAAAAATGAAAGCAGTAGCGAGGTCTTACATGTGGTGGCCCGGGTTAGACGGCGAAATTGAAAGAATGGTAAGGTCGTGTACAGGATGCTTGAAAACGCGAGATAGTCCTCGGAAAGTCGAATTAACTCCGTGGCCTACACCGGCAACGGCTTGGGAAAGAATTCATGTAGATTTTTTAGGTCCTATACAATCAAATTATTTTTTCATAATTTTAGATGCGTACACAAAGTGGGTCGAAGTTTTTAAAATGCCTAATATTACTTCGGGACAAACCATTTTAAAATTAAGGGAAACCTTCGCACGATTTGGGTTGCCAAAGCTCTTGGTAAGCGATAACGGTACGCAGTTGGTTTCAAGGGAATTTGAGCAGTTTTTAAAGAAAAACGGTATAGAACACAGAACTTCTCCAACCTTTTATCCCGCAAGTAACGGAGCAGCAGAGAATGCGGTCAAAACATTCAAAAAAGCAATGGGGGCAGCAATGAATGATCCAGTTAATCGGGGAACATCCATAGAAATATTAATGAGTAGATTTTTAATGCTTTATAGGAACGCACCTCACTGCAGCACCAATATAAGTCCATCCGAGCTGATGTTGGGACGTAAATTAAAAACGCGGTTAGATTACATTAAACCATCCACCGAAGTAGTCGCTAATTCTAATGTTGTACAAACAACAAATCAAAGTAGCGGTAAAAGAAAAGCAGATTTTACGGAGGGGGAAGCGGTAATGGTTAGAGACTATAGGGACAAAAACATGATAGGTTGGACCGCAGCGGTGGTAAAAAAGAAATTGGGGCGTGTCACATTTTTATGCGAAATTTTAGATGATAAGCGCATATGGAAACGACACGCGAATCAGATGATACCTAGGCTAGCGGAATACGGTAATGGAGTATCGGACCCATGTACAGTAAATAAGAGTATAGTTAATAAAAAAATTGCAGATGTTACTAGTTACAATGTAACCACCAAAGACGCGCGCAACAATATTACTAATGTAGTTGATACAGAAATTGCAGATGTTACTGGTGACAGTGTAACCACTAATGACGCTGCTAACAATGTTACTAACGTAATAATTAGTACAGATACCTTACGACGAGGTACCAGGAACCGGAACATGCCCGAACGGTTTGGTGAAGTTGTAAGCCATTAGGATGTAAGTTAGTAATAGTTAGTTAGTAATAGTATTGTTTCATCTTGTGGTGGAGGTGTGTAGTGTATTATTAGAAAATAACTACAGAAGCGGGGGGTTTAAGGCAACCAGGGGTTGCAGTGACCGGCAGTCAGCAACGACCCGCTACTTAAGTAAGAAGTTCGTAAGAAGTAGGGCGACTCAAGTTTATGTATAGTGTGTTAATAAAGATAAATAAATATAAAGTGTCGTTTATTTAACAGCAAACATAACACTTAGCAAGAATTTCGTTTGTGTGGGTTTGTTATAGAGAATAATATTTTTCGAACAAAAATTTAAAACTATAATAGGGTGTAAAGGACAGCAATGAAAATCACGCAACTCCACACGAAACAACTCAGATTTGCCAGCATATATCATGTCCAAACTGTAAAGCAACCGTTTTTAAACTTACATGCAAGCAAATACTTAAACACATTTCATGCCGGTAGACTGTAACTCAGCAACGAAGTATTTTTGCATTCGTGCTTGTATAAACTTTTTAGACATTTACATAAGTAGTTTCGACGTTTAACCAGAAAGTTAAAAATGTTTTTTCACGTGCAGCATGATTCATGATAAAATTAATAACAAGACATTGTTTTTAATTGCTAAAATTTGTACTGTCAAACTCTAAAAGCTTGATGCTTTAAGATACACCCGACAAAAATAAGGAAATTCCGTTAACTTTATTGTAGATCATACTGTATACACGTATACTTGGTGCTTAAAGGAAATTATTTAAAATAAAACAATAAATTCTGCAGTCGGGGACAGGCCAGGAGTAGGGATAGAGACTGGGCCAAAGGTAAGGATGGAGCTAGGACCAGGGCTAGGGTCAGGGCTAGGGCAAGAGTCAAAGACAGGGACAGGGACAGGGACAGGGACAGGGACAGGGACAGGGACAGGGACAGGGACAGGGACAGGGACAGGGACAGGGACAGGGACAGGGACAGGGACAGAGTCTGGGCCTAGGAAGGGGCTAGGCCCAGGGCTAGGGCAAGTGCCAAAGACAGGGTAGAGGCCAAGACCAGGGACAGGTAAGGGTCCAGGGACATGGACAAGGACCGGGACAGGGACCGGGGCAGGGACAGGGACAGGGACAGGTACAGGGACAGGTACAGAGACAGGGACAGGGACAGAGTCAGGGACAGGGTCAGAATCAGATAGCTAAAATATTTTAAGACACTCTAGGAGCCTCTTAACTGCGTGGTTCAGCCTTGGAGTAATCCGGCTCTACTCTAAATTTTGAAAATTTACAGCTAATTTTAAGGATATAAAATGCTCTTGGATTATTACCCAAGTGAGTTATCTTCCTCGAAGTGCGTTTGGGTGGCTCTTGGAAGTAAACATTTAAAAAGCTATAAGTGAACATTGGGCGTACAAAAATTTATCGAGTAATTAATATTTGATACCGGTGGCAATAATAATAAATAGCGAGGAGAGTTTGATTGGAGCCGCGGGGAGTGGTCGCGTGAATAATGGCAGATTGGACGGGCACAATCGCTACCGCTCGCACCGACAAAGGGGCTACCGTTCACTTCACCTATCTGCCCACGTACACACCGTTTATTATTATGCATGAAATTGATAACCTTAATTATGTCACGACGCGAAATTTTACCTAATCACGAATTTTCACGTTTCGCGGCCTGCTCTAATTGGCTAGGTCGCAGTTAACAGGCTTTTCCCCAGTGTGCGACGTAAATTTGTTTTTCAGCCGAGACAATCGAACGTACTTAAACGGCTAAATTCACGACTGATTGGGCGACCGGTAGTAGCCGGTAATTAATACGGTTGCCTTCTAATGGAACTGATTTATGTCCTTTGCATTTCTCCTGTATTTACCGCTTGCATAGGTACCAAGATTGGAAGTACAGTCGACCCATCCCACGCAATTAAAAATTGTTGAGGGTAGCTTGATTTACGGCTTTCTTTAAAGTTGGTACCCACCCAACTAACATATCTATGCAAGTTGACTTAATGTTGGAGAATATTCTCATTTACTCTTATAGTCTTAGTCTTATTTAAAAAATTAAAGTGTTCGCAATACGCTTTTTTGGAAATTACGATGTTGCGGTCTAAATCTAAATGCACCAGCACTGGCCAAATGTAGTGCAGGCTTTTATCAGTGCTTTGTAGCGCGGCAGAGCTCGCATAATATGGAATTTTTTACTTATTGTGCGGAGGAAATGGTGGTATTCAATTATTACTATTTTCTATAAAAAATAAGTTTCCAATTATTATAAAAATAAAATGGTGTATTTTTGTTAGCTTTATGAATTTACCGGTTTTTAGTTCTATACTCCGTGGGCTAGAGGTAAAAGCGTTACCATTCTATGCTGAAGGTCTAGGGTTCAATTCCCAGTACCGGAACATCGGATTTTTAACGGCCGTTCTCCTTCGCGAGGCAATGGAAATCCAGCGAGGTATTCTGCTAACTAAGTCTTCTCTAGAGTCGAAGTGTTTATAGTTTCTGTATTTTGCCGTCCATATTAAGGTGCAGGTCCCCTTTGTCTGTGGTACATTAAAACCCGTAAAAGACGAACACTCAAAGAAGAAGTCTTATATATAAAACAATTTTGTAGTACCTCTAGATTTTATATAATTCTAACTACAATGCTATACGAGGGTTACCTGTAGTTAGGAAAAGAATATTTTGGTGTAGGCATAGTTTTGTTGATTTTTTCAAAAGTGCACCCTCTATAATTTACAATCCACTATATAATTTTATAAGAGTGATTGTAATATAATTCTCCTAAATAAGGTCAACTTCTTAGATAGAATCGATAGAAAATTAGACATGACATATTCATTTTAACTTCAATTTTCCTGAATAGGTTGAGAGAAATATTATTTAAATAAATTATTGCTTTTTGAGGGTTTCATACTGCATATTTTGAAAAATAATAGCCATACGATGCAGAAAAATATATTTAAAGAAAATGTTGAGGTGGTACAAATCTTCACTAAAGTCGAGTCAATGATTAATCTCACTCTTATTCTGAGGACCAACACCAATTGATGTTGTTATTGTTTAGTCCTTTTATGGACCCAGTCTGCTTCTAAGGAAATACCGTCATTCGGCGGTTGTAACTAAACATAATTCGGGTTTAACATAGAGAAATTTTCTTACGGAAAAAATTAAGCAGAAGTGTTCATAAATATATTTGAATGTCAGAGTAACAATAATATTTTATTATGGTTCTTGTGTTCCAGTGTTTTAAGAAACAATAACAATAGAAGTGGCCCGAAATTACTACCTTGTGGAGAAATTTCATAGTATTTGTGTTTCCATTTCTGTTATCAAATATGATGTTGTTTGTATCTCTGTATGTGTATTTGTCCATTATTCTTAGTTAGCTTCAGAATTATGTACGTACTTCATTCTATCATGGAGCTTAATTAACTTTCATTTCTGATTGCTTCTGCTATTTATCCTCGGTGGAGGCTGTGACCTCTAGAGGAGCGTTTCTAGGTGATTTATAGGGGAATGTCCTCTATGTCTAACTCATAGTCAAACCCCAATCGACAGGGAAACCTAAAAATGTTTCAATTAATTTAGAGACGGATTTATGTACATGATAAATTGGTGTACATCCGCAATTGTTGTGAAATTGCCTAAATGGGTGTTGTGATTCAAGAAATTTCAATGTTGTGCCATTTTAAAATAGACACTCTGTGTGGTAGTTCAAATGCAGCGCGTTGTTCATGCCATAGGTTAATGTATACCTGTATACAATATGCAGTTCAATTAATATGTTGTAGTAGTTATCTTTTTATAGAAATAGAATTTTCGATAAGTGCAAGAAATTATTTATTCGGCATGGTTTAAGAATTTTAGTAATTGTACAGTATTCAGTAAGTTTCAAGTTTTGTGAAAGCTAAAATTAGTTCTGCGTTGCAAAGTGTGATTGTGCTGGAGTTGCGAATACTCGGCTTAAAATATTGCAAATGGATTCTACAAGTTTTGACCGTAAATTAGCAATAGTTGAATCCTTGGAATTTCCTTTACAGTTAGTTCTAAAACGCCGCAACTCCCACACTTATAAACAATTATCGATAGAACTATTTATGCGTCCCTGTCTCATAAAGTAGAATCTTATAAAACTATTGGTATTTAAACAAATTCCATTAAACACCGTTAAATTGCGAGAAGAATATTCTTTATTGGTTTTATGCGAAGAATTAATAAAATATGTAACTTAAATTTATGATGGAATCTTTAGTAAAATAAAAAAATTGGGCCTGTTTGACCATTCATGTCGTTTTACTTTCCCACATTATGAATAAATATTGAAAGCATTAATTTCCATAATATTTGAGTGTAATTATATTTTTTGGAATTCCAGTACAGGCACAGAAGATTGTTTTCAAAAAATGATTGTGGGTACACACTATGTCATTGATCTTAGAAATAGTAGGTGTGAAATGAAATCGCAAACAAAATATACCAAAGTTTATTGTTGACAATTTATGCAGAAGCTGATTTACAATTTTAATTTTAATTTGAAGAGTGCGTTATCAAACCCAACCTCGAATAAAGAGCAATAAAAATAGATGCGTACGGGTTATAAAATAAATAATATACAATTTCCTATGAGATATTTTATCAATGGTAAATTGACTAAACTGTTAATATGATAGATCAGCAAGATATTCTAAATGCAGCTAATTATTGGAAAATGTATTAGGCTGTATAGTAGATGTAACAATAAGGCCTGCTACAAATAATTCACATTTTGAAGTTCATAGAGTTCGCGTTCTCGTGATTCAGTGACTTTGCAAAGATATTTTCTTGAATTAATTCGAATATTCTCTTCACTTTGAAGAAAGTTTTGAAAGATACATTTTTGGCAAGGTGTATCTTCAGAAACGGGTAGTAATTTTGGTGCGAGCTTTGCAAGCATGAGGTACCTGGGCAATCGTCGTACGAAAGAGAGGTTGAGCAGAGGGCTAGCTACTACCTCTAATGAAGCCTCAGACGAAGAAATAACGTTAAAATGTGGATTTTGTTCTGGGTTATGACGCTATGGAGACTGGGAGCTCAAGCAAACTTCCTGAAAGAAATTAAGAGATATACAACAGGAATTGCAAGTATCTAGGAAACACGATGGCTAGGAACGGGAATTAGGGACACAAATACACATACAATACTATACAGCGGAAGGTACCAGGATACAGAGAAATTGTATTAGCATTTATGGTAGATAACGGTTTAAACCCCATGATTACAGACTTCAAGCCTATCATGGACAGATTATGCGGTCTGAGGGGCGCACACGAATTGCAGTAATAGTTGAGGTACTTAATAATCCGGCACTTCAATTGCAGTCAATGATTTTCAGAGGCACTAATCTTAGACGCGAACTGCAGTACGTTGTTTAATCCGTCTACCTGGAGCTAATGACTTCTATTCTTTTATAAATTCGATTATTTAAAATACGTCTCATATAAATTTGGAACTATTGTTAGTTTAGTCTAACAATTATTTAACATCCGTTTGAATGTGGTAGACAATGATGTGGTTGAAATAAAATCAGTAGTTTGGACTTCCATTGTCTTTATTTTAAAAACACAGTAATTACACAACGTTTCGACTGTTAGGTATCTACAGTCGTCATCAGGTGAATACAGTATTCACCTGATGACGACTGTAGATATCTAACAGTCGAAACGTTGTGTAATTACTGTGTTTTTAAAATAAAGACAATGGAAGTCCAAACTACTGATTTTATTTCAAATTATTTAACATAATTTTTATATTATTTTTTATAGTATAAATATGTTTGCCTTTAATAAATTTTTCAAATATTTATGTTTTTATTTATTTTTCAATCACCATCTACTTACGTTATTATCTAAACTGAAGTAAATGTTGCCTGGTTAGATCGTACCTGATAAGGGCCGATAAGGACGCCGACTGCAATAGAAGTGTATGATTACGGCCAAACAAAGTTCCTTCGGGCACTTAGATTACTGTGACTGCAATTCGCGGGCCCCGGGTCTGAGAATAGCACCAGGTTTTTAATTTGTCTATAATAAACGCACAGACCTCCATAGATGAAAAAGAAGAAGAAGATGCAGATGAATTCTACCAACAATTAGAAACAGCCTACGACACCTAATTGAAGAACGATATCTGAATTACCATAGGAGACTTGCAAATGTGGGGCAAGCAGATATAATATCAACGAATAATTTGCACTTAGAATCCAACAGTAATTGAGAAAGACTTTGCAACTAGCAGAAACATGGTCATCAGCTCTACATTTTTCCTACATAAAAATATTCACAAGGGTACGTGGATATCGCCTGATGGAATAACGACTAACTATTCAAATAAATCATGGTGTGACTGAATAAAAAGAAGCAACTAACGTAATTGATGTAAAAACTAGACAGGGAGTAACCTGCGGCTCAGATTACCTCCTAGTGCAAACAAAGCTTAGTTGAAAAATAAATAAAAGTAACAGGCTAACGCACAAGAACAATAACCAAACTTGGCAATAGAACCAGAAAATGAACAGGTCTCAGAGACACGTACTCTAGAAGTCAAAGCTGCTATAAAGGCACAAAACAATAACAAGGCGCTAGGGATAGACGAGGTACCTGTCGAAATATTATAATATGGCGCGACGCGATACTTAATAGTAGCCATATAGACAAACAATAATATCCCGGAATATGTGATGCGCATGGAAGACGAATGACGCCCCAAGAGAGCTCTCCTAGGACAAACGGAAAGACGAAGACCAAAGGGAAGACTCAGGAAGAGGTGGCAAAAAAATGTAAACGAGGATGCAAGAAACATCCGGGAGGTACACAACTGGAAGACATACTTTACTGATGGAGAAAGATGGAAGGCAAAAATGGAGGAGGACAGGGTCTGACTTGAGCTGTAGCGCTATACGAGGAGGAGGGTTTATAAGGTGTTTGAAAATAGCGCATAAAATGTATAGGAATTTTACAGACAGATATACGAAAAAAATATTAAAATTAAGTTTGGGGTTCTGAACCGCTCAAAAATGAATAGGGCTATTTCAGTGTAAAACACTTAAAATAGTTATTGTTTTCTTTCACGTAACTTAAATTTATTAAATTCTAATACCGCGCGGCACCTTCTCTGGTAGTAATGCTGCTTTACACTTTGCTGGCACACTCTCAATGCAATTATCAATATGTTCTTGTAGAATTTAATACCACAGTACTGGTAATACATCTCTCACCTGTTGCATAGTAGTAACCTTGGATTATGATGATCCAGCTGTCTCGGCACAAGGTCATGCATGCTCGATGGGGTTGAGGTCCGGAGATAGCGGATGAAGAGCAAGGTGGTTTATTTCCTCATCTCGAAGCATCTCTAAAACAATCCGAGGACAATACGGCCTTGCATTGTTGTCAAGAGAAAAAAATTATTTCCGCCCAACAGAGTTGCGACGGTTCAGAACATGGTCCATAATGATCTCTTGGCCATAACGTTGGCCCGTGAGTGTACCATTAAAGATATGGAGGTCAGTCATCATCATCATCAACAGCCTTTCCGTCCCACTGCTGGGTATCGGCCTCTTCTCTGCCACGTGTTTCTCCTCAGCGCTAAGGTAGAAACACGGGGGTCCTACAGTTTAACGTCGAATTCAAACGACAGAAATTCCAGAGAAGGTTTTTAGTATTAAAATCCTACGGTTGCAAGCCGAATTGGGAAATTGTGTGTGGTAGGTTGCAGACAAGATTTTTATAAATCTGCATAGTACGGCTCAGATTTCGAACCCAAGCCAGAATCGACGTTTTAATCAGAAAGCGAGCGCTCTACCAACTTAGCTACCACCACACACCAGGAGGTCAGT
>JABXWE010016596.1:0-19100 GCA_014611495.1 Limonius californicus | reverse complement strand
AGTTTCAAGGTTATCTAGTTTCAAGGTTTTCTATTTTCAAGGTTATCTATTTTCAAGGTTATCTAGTTTCAAGACTGTCTAGCTTCAAGGCTGGCTAGTTTCAAGGTTACCTAGTTTCAAGGTTGTACTTAACCATTTTACCGAATTTTATTAGGAGTGGGAATCTAGGCGGAGTCTGTTTTCAAGATTATCTATACAACCAATTACAAATCCAATATTCCTTACAGACCTTGAGAAGGAGTATATAAGAATTGTTCCACGTGTATTGTAATTATAAAATTTTAAAGATGTCACAGTTATATTGTGATGAAAATTCTATTGAGATTGATATTGATATGGAGTATGATTTAGAGGATGAATTTGAACATTATTATGAGACATTTACAAAATTTGTCAAGGAAAATGACTTTTTAAGCAAAAATGGGAAACTTGTTGCTAGGAGTGTCATCACCTACGACCTGGAACTTGATAATTCGGAACTGATATCGGAGGAGATTATCTTTGAAACCACAGCAAAACCCATAACTACACCCCTGGCAGACTGGTTTGTGTTAAACATAGAAGCCCCAATAAACGCTTTTATTGACGAACGCCGTAATGGTAAATTGTGCCGGCTCACATTTTATTGGGAATCCACAAATGGGCCGACATGTTAGTTTATAGATTATTCTAGTCATACCTAAGTTTATATTTATCAGTATTATGTTATTTATTAATTTTATTATTATTACTCCCTAGCCTTAAGTATATGTATTATGATTATAAATAAATTAAATATTAACCAACACTGAAAATATTTTTTAAGTTTTGTGGTATGATGAAAGTGGGGAAATAAACGCTATCATAGAGGAGTGCCTTAATGTCACAAATTGTGCCGACTCGCATTTACTGGGAAGCCGCAAATGGGTCGGCATATGTATTATATTATTTATTAATTTCATGATTATTATTCCATAGTCCTAACTATATATGCATTATAATTATAAATAAATAAATTAAATTTTATCCAATATTCAAAATATTTTTTGAATATTATAAAAGTGGTATAATGAAAGTGGGGAGCTGAAAGTGGGGAGCTGAAAGTGGGGATAATGTTCTATATAAGTATAGCCTACTAAGTTGCAGCAGTTCCATTCTAATAGTATAATGGATTTCGAATATCCAAAGTGGTTTAATGTTGGAGATTTAGATAAGAACCCTGCAGAGCGTCGAGACATTGAAAGGTTGACTGAGCTGCAAAAACAAGCGTTTATTACATTAGTTCTAACGCCAAAAGAAAAACGAACTCCACACAAACTACGAAAAGCTGGTGTCATACGACCTGATTTCTCTACATATAATTTTTCCAAATCTTGGAGTCGAACAAAGGAAGCTGATAAAGAATACTATCTTTCTGATGGTTTCCTATCAAAATGGTTAAGAAGTGGATACATACCCAATGAAGATTTACCAACAAGTAGGTTATCCAATGCAGATTTACCTACGAGTAGCTCTTGGCAGCAACAGAAGTTTATTAAAGGAAATCCTAGTGTTAGTGATTATGATTCCCGTTCGATGATAAATATGTCATTTGCTCTGGTGCGAGAAAGTAATTGTCTTTTAAACGATTGTTATTTACCTTATGCTAAGTTTGATAATATTTATTTTTATAAAGCTATAATTTTAAATTGTGTATTATATAAAGCTACAGCTTATAATAGCTATTTTGATGATTGTAATGGTAAAAGAGATATAAGTATTCTGTGTGCTAAAGAAATTAAAGAACAAGGACTATTAGGTATAGATTTAAATGATTACGTTGATGTTGATCCTGCTAATAAATATAACTGAAAATAATTTTTTGTTTTATTTCTAAAATCCTATTAAAATGCTGGGCTTATGAAAGGTTAATCACAAAGCTATTAATAAATTTGTAGAGAGTAAGCAATAAGAGCATAAGAGTCTATACTATTGTAGTAGGTATTATGTCTATATTTGCAAGCATTTATTTACTACATTTTCACATCGTATTTTATATGTGATTATATGTTCACCAGTGATTCCGACGGTAATGCAACTTTGTTTAAATAAATACTTTTTATTATACATCATGGCCTGTGTTCTATTTCTATTAATAAGTTTGACCTTAACATTCTATATTAATAGCCTGACCATAATATTTTAAAGTGGTCTGGCCTTGACGCAAGTGACCATGACATTAAAATAGACTAACCTTGAAAGTGGTTGGTGGGGGGTGACCTCGGGAGGCTCCAGAACTCTCGTTCTTACTCTACTGTAGTCCGTGTTTTTTTTTTCAGAATAGCGTCTAGCTTGGTACTAACGGTTTTCCCGATGGTTCCCGGAACCGTTTACAAGCTATCGATAACCTGCGTACTTTCCAAATATTTTATTGAAGTTAGCAAAATTGAAAAATGTGTTCTAATAAAAGTTAATTGTTGAACGATCTTCTTATCTGCTACACACGTCCTACACTTCAAAACGGCTTTAGAACCATCAACAATTTCTTGAAATATTTCTTTTAGTTTATTGAAATTTTCACAATAAAGTATTGCAGCTTCAATCCAAGTTCTCCATCTAGTAATTATGGGTAGTGGTGGTAATGGCAATTCAGGAGCGACTTCGCTTAGCATTTTTCCGCTATTAATTAGTTTGTTGACCGGGGGATATTCTATTCGAACCAATTCTGATATTCTATGTAAAGCATGAGCCATACAAGTCATATGAATCAAATCGGCGTAAAATATTTTCAAAGCCTGTCCTGGTTTAATTATGTATGTAGCAGCATCTGACCCTAGAAGTTTTACATTTTCTGACTTTACAGGTTGCGGTGCGTATAGATATGTTAAACCTTTATTAACAAACCGGACAACAGTGGCGTGATTAGTTTTTTCTGCTGCTTTCGTTTGAATCAGGTAAGGTAGCGCAAGCTCCGTGTCAGTTAATACGTCGACAATAAAATTTTCTACGTTTCGTCCGCAGAAGTCTGCTGTCTCATCGACGGAAACCCAAATATTTCGGGAAGCAAACTTTTCTTGAACTTCATTCATTCGGTCTTCGTAACATTTTTCTAAATAATTTTTACGTAATGTTACAATGCTACAATTATATAAGTTTAGGGATTTGTCTGGTCATTCTAATAGAATACCTATCATGTTTTTAGGATTAACTACTACCGTCAGACTTTGAAATCATAATCCTATAAAAGATATTTAAGCCGTTGTTGTAAAACCATTCTAAGAATAAGAATAAGAAAATACAGTTGTACAAAAGTTGCATTTTACACCCACTAGTAGCGAGTTGCTACGCGTTTTTGCCATTTAAAAATTCCAGAAGTTTGAAACCATAGGTTTTAAAATTTAAGAAAAAATAAGTGATATGGAAAATAAGTACGAAATATGCTGCTATATCACGAAATATGTAAAATATGCGAATATGCGGTAAAAATCCTAAATATGCAGTTATATGCGGAATAAAACTTTGTAAACTAGCTCAATTTTATGCTAAAACGTAAAAATCCCAAATTTGGATTTTCTATGTAACAGCAAAAAGAATATGCGAATACATATAAATCCGGACCCTGCTCATTACCTACCCTTCAAAGTACATAAGCTGCTCCGTCACATTCCAAGGCCCTCAAAGTGCTCCACCAGAGAAAAAATTTGGGAGCCCCTGGTGTATCCGTTTCACGATAGATTCGTGTGAAATATATTTAACATTTTCAGAGTGGTCTGTTGAATGTATTTTTTAAATTGGTAATTTACAATCTTTCTTTTTGGTTAGCGTGTCGATCAGTTTTGTGTGGTACCCATTACTGTGCGCAGTTTGTTTAATAATCGAAATCTCATTGGTGTAATAACGGTTACTTAGAGGAACTGTTAGACCTATATGTATCAATGACCTATAGGTTTCGTTAAATATTCGACTATGTTTTTAGAATTAAGTTTTTGTTTCAGTCTAAATAATTACTACATTTGTTTTGTTCAGTTTCTAATGTAAAGTCTACGTTTGAGTGTAGAGAATTAATAAACGTTAAAAAATCACCAATAAACTCAAATAAACTAATGTGTCAAATACAATAATAAGTTGCATCTAATACTGACTGCTACAACTTTATGTTCGTAAGAAAATACGTTTTCGTGAAAGTTTAGTATTAGAAACTCTTGAAAAGTATTATTTCAATGTAAACGTCAAGTAAAACGTAAAAGGGCCTTAATCAAAGCAGTACTCGAAATTCCTGCTGGCATACGATAAATTTCGAGCATTTACATATTGTGTTATTATTATTAGGAAAATTTGCCAAGTGTGTAATGTAAAAAAAGGAATATGACTTGGATGCTTCTTCAAGTTTTAGAATTTTTAGATTTCTTGCCTATTATTCAAGTTGCTGGTTTTTGCAACCATAGGACCTGTAAAAAATCTCATCATGGATGTTGTAAAGGTATCAAACAATTTATTATTTACTTATATTATTTTTCATCACTTAGTTGAAACAAAACAAGGAGAACTACGAAAGGTTTAAATTAATTGAAATTGTTCTGTAATACGGTCTCCTAGTGTTGAAGCCAATCAAATTAGTTCGGAAACGAAGAGATATTGATAAGAAATATAAAGTGGAAGTCTTCACTTTCATGTTGAAAATATAATGAGACGATTATCACAGTTTAAGTTGGTGACGCTAATTTGCTCTTCAGGTGCTTTATCTCTTAGGAAAAGTAGTGATCTCTCCTATGAACTAGAACTAGGTTCCTGCGTTTAAGAGAAACTCGGAGGGTCGCTTGGGATATGGGGTTGTTTCCGTTTAGGGTGCGGGTCATGTAGGATTTTTGCTGTTTTTGAAGACGGTAGCAGTTGGGGATGATACCTGGGTTTTCATGGATCAGAATATTGGGGTATCGGAAGCTGAGTTTGAAAATTCGACGGAAAATTTGTCTTTCGCATTTGCGACTTTATTCTACTGCATGATGCGGAAGGGAGGCATAGATGGGGGCTCGGTACTCAATTACTGGGCGGATGAAGGTATTGTAAGTGTGGTGGAGGGTGCAAGAATTGCAACCTTGTAAGCGGCCTTGGATTCGCCGGAGTAGGTTGGAGTGGTTGCGAACTTTTTTGAGGGTTTCTCGGAGGTCAGGTTGAAGAGAGCAGGTATAGGAGAAGGTGATACGAGATATTTTACTTGGTTTGAAAAAAAATAGGCTGGTTATTGATGGCTAGATTTATGAGATGGGGATCGAAACGTGGATTTCTGCACATGTTGGTGTGCCTGAGGAGAATAGATGAGGACTTGTCTGCATTTAGTTTTGTACGCCACTTGCAGGTCCAAGTGTGGATTCTGTTGAGGGCTGTTTGGATTTCACGGAAGGCTAATTCAAAAGAGAACAATCACTAAAGATATTGTCAGTGCTAAAGTTTCTATCATAATTTAACATAGAATAATGTCTTTCAACTAGCAGAGAAGTTGGACTCAGCGTAAATTTTCCCTCATTGAGGAAAAAAGTACGGTTGATCCAAACATTGTATCTAACTTAACGATTATATTGCATATATTGCAATATAAATTCATTTCTGAGCGTTTGCAGAATCACTTTTTTATACAAATTTATAAACTCTTCAATATTACAGCCTTTGACTTTTTTTCTATCCATTGGAAAAAAAATAAAAAACTTTACCCAAAATTTAGCATTTTATAGTAAAAACTGCCATTTAACTGCCCTATTCATAACAAAAAATCATAATAATAAAATTTAAAAAAGAAAGAATCACGTATATATTTCCTACGTATTTGGTAACTATTTAAATGCATAAAAATGCATAAAACATGACAAGAAATTAAAACATATTTTTTAATGACTTCGATGATGCCGAGTCTTTATAATGCAAATGTTCTTGATATCAGATACAATAGTAGAAAGTTGAATTCTAATATCTGATGTGGCCTCAAGGCTGTTCCTGCACTTTGTCTTCATTGCAGCATTACAAGAAAATCCTGCTTCACATAAATATGTACTGGTAAACGGAAGTAAAACAATAATAGATTGGTTTGATAAGCTGGAATATTATTCTGATAAATTTGCCCAGATATTAGCTAATGGCTGATCTTTGAGTTTTTGCTTTAGCTCAGAGTCATATACTAAGTCAAGTAGTTTTTCATAGTCACCTGCACTTAAGTCTAGTGGCTTAGCTGTTACGGAAAATGGATTTTTGAACCCAGGAATTGCCCTCACTAATCTTTGGAAAATATTGCAGAAGAGTTATTTCTAAGTAATGTAAGTGCTTTAAAAACAATTTCGAATTCTCTTCATCTACTTTAAAAATGTTTTCAGACAAACACTCGTGTAAAGTTGGAAAGCAATTAGAATTGTTCTGTTGGACTGAAGAAATCCAAAACTTTATTTTTCTCTCAAAAGATGCTATTTTATCTCTTGTGTTAAATAGTGTAACACTTTTTCCTTGCAATGGTAAGTTAATTTTGTTGCAGTTTGTAAAAATATCTGCCAGATACGCGAATTTTATCAACCATAAAAGATTTCTCAAAAATTCAAAAAATGTTGTCCTGAATTATTTTGCGCATTAAAAAGACCAATAACTCACTACGAAGTTCATATAGTCTCGATAGTGCTTTGCCTCTGGAGAGCCATCTCACTTCTGTTCTAGTAAAAGTGCGTTATGTTCACTGCCCATTTCGTCGCACAAAATTTTAAACAATCTGGATTGAAGTGGTCGACATTTCACATGGTTTACCATTTTTACTGCTTCATTCATAACATTTTTTAATTCCGTATGCATTTCTTTTTTAATAGAGCTTGCCTATGCGATATACAATGACTGCTTGTGGCTCTTGTAGCTACTTGCATTATACGCGATATAAGTATAACTCCCTTTGTTTTTCCTACCATGGCTTTAGCACTATCTGTGCAAATATCAATACACTTCTCCCAACTGATCTTGTTTTTTATAATCGTTAATACAATTGAATGTATCTTGGCCTGTCGTTTTTTCATGTAAATATGCACTCAGGAGTAAATCTTCTTCGATACTTTATCAAATCTATAACGAACAAATACTAGTAGAACAGCTAGGCCTGCAACATCTGTGGATTCGTCCATTTGGAATGCATACTCACTGCAAAGTCCAAGTCGATAAATTAGCTGTTTCCCTATAGTCTTGAGACGGAATTTTTGATAAATGTTGTGCATCTATTTTCTTAGTAATCTGTTCATTGATAACATATGATACTACGTCTTTTACACATGGCTTAATAAGTTTTTCTGCAATTGCATGGGCTACACCGTTAAGCGCCAAGATGACTGTCTTGAATTATTCATACGTAAAATTATTATAGTCAAAATGTAGAAAAAAATCTTTGTTATTAATATTTTTCGCGGAGCACTTGCTACCTTCCTTACGGAGCACAAGGATACACCAAGAGTTCGCTAGTTTATTGCAAAATCGAATAAGAAATTCTTTGACACATTACGTAAGTGCCCTGGAGCAGTCTACTATTCTATTGGAACGAAGTCTATACACACTAGACTTGCTAAGAAACTACCGCAAGACATTTACAACTCTTCTAATAGCTAGTGGCAACAGTGAGCGTGGCTAAACGTTAGAAGTGTATTATTTTGCAGCGTGTTAGGAGCGTTTTTGTTGAACGTTTTTATTCAACTCGCAAACAAGATTATTTCAAAGAAACCAGGCTTCACATATTTCTTGTATACTTATCGTAATGTTAGAGTGTTGGAATTGAGCCGTGCATGGAACAATGACAGACGAGGGTCGCAAATAAGCGACACCACATATGGAAACACGAAAAAGCAAAAGACGCACCAATCTGTTGCTGTTATTAAGTACTGTAGTCAGTGTAGATCCAGTGGATCTAGATCCCGGATCTAGATCCACTATGTGGATCTAGTATCTGGATCTAGATTCTTTTTACACGAGAATCTTGTATCTGTATCTAGATCATAATTTTCTGGATCTTTTATCGTTAGATCCAAAGATCCGCTACAATTCATTTTTTGATTTTTTTTTGTGAACTTTAAAAGCGCATTGAGTAATGATTCCTATATATTTAATGTATGTTTATGTATTTTAGGAAATTTCTTCTATTCTTCTTTAGCAAAATAAATTATGTACGTACGTGTTTCCAGGAAGATTGCAGTTGGGTTTTACTGGTTTTACCTACCCATTATGCACTAAGCGTACCTGTATTTGAACAATTGTGCAGACGCAGACAGACGCCTGGAATTTCCTGTCCTCCAAATGTACCTGTTGCGAAGTAACAAAAATACTTTAGTTATTTTATTACTTATTAGGCAGACTAGGTAAAGCAAAAATTTTTCGGTATTTGCGTCACTCCTGTCATTGGGGGTAGAAGGATTTCAGCCATCCGATATTCTTTTTTTAAAAGATCACATTTTTTTCTTACAAAACCTATAACAGTTGCAATAGACATTTTACAAAATGAAAAAACCTGTCACTTAGGAACTGTTTTACCAACACTTTTTAAAATTAAAAAATCATTGGAAGCTATGTTGGAATTACAATTATCTTCAAAATTAAGAAATGTTTGCTAAATGGATTTCAAAAACGTTTTGCAAATATAATGGATATAGAAAGCTCCGACAGTCGTCCATACTTGTTGGCTACAATTTCCAATCCAAAATTTTTAAACTAAGGTGGTTGGAAATTACTTCGTTTAAAGATGATTCTGAATTCTGCAAAAGTGTATTGAAACGAAAACTAGAAGAGTTACAGTTAGGACTGTTAGGAGGATCTCAAGAAGATTATAATGAAACAACAGAAAGTCACTCCGAAAAAGAAAATTCCTATCATGAGGAATTATTTGATTTTTTAAAAATAAATAATACGCAGGTACAAACATCTACATTGCAGTGTACAAACTATTTTGAAGATCCCGATAACAGTTACATTCAATTAAATAAGTATCCGATAATAAAAGAAATTTCCCTTAAATTTAATTGTATACTGCCTTCTTCTGTCCCGGCGAAAGAATATTTAGTATGGGTGGACAAATTGTAACCACTCGTAGACATAGGTTAAATGACGAAATTTTCGAATCGTTGTTAATTTTAAAAGAAAATAAAATAAAATTCGATAATTAGAATTATGTAACTTATAGCTAATAAAGTAACTTTTAGTGTAGTGTAGCGTATTATTATTGTATTGTAACTTGTAACTATTGTAAGTTTGTAGTAAAGTTTTTTTCCCCGTTAACTATATATTTATTTTCTTATATTACTGTCCAAGTATCCAGTGGCACTGTCCATATCTCGGGAATCTCTAAAAATTAAAAGAACACCCCTGACACGTTCGAAATGCGAAAGGATCTATAAAGGATCTAGATACTTTGTTAAGGATCTTGGATCTTGATCTAGATCCATTTTTAGGTTTGGATCTTTGATCTGGATCTAGATCATATTTTTTAAATGTATCTGGATCTGTATCTAGATCCCTAATTAGAGGATCTTACCCAACACTGACTGTAGTGTACCTAACTCACAGGGGGTCCCACCCCCTTCACTTCGTTGAACGGACAGTTTACTGGTAAGAGTCAGTAGGGGAAGGATATCATCAAACCGATGCCTCTGCGACACACGTTGAATTGCCTAGGGGCACAGGATTTTGGAGTCTACTGCCCCGATTTGCAATTCTGTGCTCCCTAAGGTGCCAATAGGGGGGGAATATCATCCACTTATGTCTCTATGACAACCGTGTGAACTACCCCACGAAACATATAACACAGGATTCTGGAGTCTACTGCCCCTTATAGCCTACGGCCCCAATTTTTAATTTTGTGCACCCTAAGGTGCCAATAGGGGAAGCAATACCATTCACCTATGTCTCTGTGACAACCGTGTGAACTACCACACGAAACATGTAACAGGATTCTGGAGTCTACTGCCCCGATTTGCAATTCCTTAAAACCCCGTGGCTACCCACGCTTGTTCAAGCTTTCAATAGCACCTGGCCAAACTCCGTGAACTCTCAATCACAACCAAACTCATGTAACGAGCAATACTGATCAGCAATCACACTTTAACTAATTGTAGCTACATATCAGAATATTCAATCACTACTGCACTATAGCAATTAGCATGCAACCCCAACAAGATGTCAAAACCATCTCTGACCTCGCACATGGGTTTTTGTCGATCTGCCCCCTTACTTAAAACGTCTGTTCCGTATTTTCACCCTCTTGAGGCTAAGAATGCGGCCCTTAAATTCTCAATTAGTTATACACACAAGACAAATGTGGATTGTATTCGGATATTGTTACACCTTTAAAGGAACAGTTTACATTTATCTATTTGTATCACCAAAATATATACAGTTTATACCCAAATTAAATGTATACACCTAACACGTGTGATTCAGCTCTTTCCCATAGCCCACTACCGATAATTTAGTTCTTAACTAATGATAGCCATGCTACCTAACTATTACAATAGCCTGGCATAGCATTTCTTATACTAAACAAGCTAATTAAATTTAAAATATATATATACAGGGTGTTAATGAATTGCAGGGACAAACTTCTAGGACTTAAAGTATAGATGAAAACAAACATTTTTTGTTAATAAATGTACGGTCAAAGGTGTATTCTTTCAGGGATAGAGCTTCTCAAAGATTCTTTAAGAAGCGCCTAAATGTAGGCAACTCAATTTACTACCTACTATTTGTTTCCATAACGACGGAAATTAATACAATATAAATATAGCTCTCCTTCTCACTTTTCAAATTCAAATTAAATTTAGATTAAATTAATTAACAAAATGTTTCAAAACTAAGCAATCGAAAAAAACTAAACTACAAAGCCAAAATCAACTATTTAAAAAATTTACATTAACTAATTCAAAAATTTACAAATTTATAGTAAATGTTCAAAATGTCGCTCTCCAGCTTCTACACACCAAGCACATCTACGAAGTAAGTTGCTGCGCACCGCTTCAAATATACCAGGAGTCTGGTACCTAAGAGGAGGCGTTGAAACAAGTTAGGTCCACTAGTGTATCATTTGGTGGAGGCGAGCCTTCTTAATTTGGTGGGATTAAAATAGTCAAAAATACTATTTTTAGGAAAATACATACCAACTTATTTCTGTATTGATACGTACGGTGTCATCACTATTTACTATTTAAATACTACTTAAATTATTCAGGTTAATAAACGATTCCAAATAACAATGAAGTAATAACCCATAATAACTATAAATTTCGGAATTTCAGTTAAAGATTAAATATTTTCCGTTTACTTATAACTCATATAGATAAAGATAAGTTAAGTAATAAATATCATCAGCATAAATAATATATCTGTTTTTTCAGTGAAAATTTGGGGCGGGATTGTTGGCAATAGACTTATTGGACCATATCTGCTACCCCAAAGGTTAACAGGAGAAATTTATTTAAATTTCTTGCGTCATGTCCTGCCTGAACTTTTGGAAGATGTTCCACCTCAAATGTGGCTGCAGCACGATGGTACAGTTGCTCATTTTTCGGCGGAAGTCAGGGGTTTAAATAACCCTTTTCCCAACAGATGGATATGTCGAGGAGGGCGTGTGGCGTGGCCTCCACGTTCTCTGATTTGACCCCAATTGATTTCTTTTGTGGGGTCGTGTTAAA
Source organism: Limonius californicus (assembly GCA_014611495.1). Lineage (NCBI taxonomy): Eukaryota > Metazoa > Arthropoda > Insecta > Coleoptera > Elateridae > Limonius > Limonius californicus. The sequence goes on along the minus strand of JABXWE010016596.1, from coordinate 7,458 downwards.
ATGTTAGTGTATGCTACCCCAGTTGAAACGGTAGAAGAACCTACGGCGCGTATTCTTGCTGCATGTGAAGAAGTTCAACAGACTCCTGGTATATTTGGAGCTGCGCGCAGGAATTTACGTCGTAGATGTGCTTCGTGTGTAGAAGCTGGGGGGCGACATTTTGAAGATTTACTATAATTTTTAAATTTTTGAATTAGTTATTGTTTGTTTGTTTTCTTTGTAATTTTGGATTTTTCTATTGCTTAGTTTTGAAACGTTTTGTTAATTAATTTATTTTAAATTTAATTTTGAATTTGAAAAGTGGGAAAGAGGACTTTATTTATGCTGTATTAATTTCTGTCGTTATGGAAACAAATAGTAGGTAGTAAATTGAGTTGCCTACATTTAGGCGCTTCTCTAAAGAATCTTTGAGAAGTTCTATCCCTGAAAGGAAATACTTTTAACTATACATTTATTAACAAACAATGTTTGCTTTCATATATATTTTAAACCCTAAAGTTTTATCCGCTGCAATTCATTAAGCAACCTGTATATATATATATATATATATAATATATATATATATATATATATATACAGGGAATTTTTCTTTTTAGTATACATTGCTTATGTATACCATTAAAAGAAACGCGTCAAATTCGCCTATTGTGTAGGCAACCAACTATACCGACAACTAAAAAGCAGGAGCAAACGTCACCAGTCGTGAATTATTTGAGTATGAAGGTTATGTTGATACAGTGTTTATATTAAATAAGTATTTCACTATGTATATAGGACGCAAATGATTATACTTATTTGTAAATTACAAAAATCGACAGGATTATTGTTTGTGTAAGGTCCGTGAACATTGTATTTTCTTCGTACAACAAACATGTACGAGAACTACGATAGTGTAGTTGTTATCGTCGCTGCCTTCCAAGCAGTTGATCCGAGTTCGACTCCCGGCCGCCACAGATTTTTTTTTAATTATACTTTTTATAAACATATTTAATTTCATTAAGTCGAACTCGGATCAACTGCTTGGAAGGCAGCGACGATAACCACTACACTATCGTAGTTCTCGTCCATTTTTGTTGTACGAAGAAAATACAATGTTCGCGGACCTTACACAAACAATAATCCTGTCGATTTTTGTAATTTACAAATAAGTATAATCATTTGCGTCCTATATACAGGGTGAAATACTTATTTAATATAAACACTGTATCAACATAACCTTCATACTCAAATAATTCACGACTGGTGACGTTTGCTCCTGCTTTTTAGTTGTCGGTATAGTTGGTTGCCTACACAATAGGCGAATTTGACGCGTTTCTTTTAATGGTATACATAGGCAATGTATACTAAAAAGAAAAATTCCCTGTATATATATATACAAGGTGACATGTCTTTACTACAGCAACTTGGAGAAAACTTTAAATAAAAAAGTTGTATGTTTGATTACTGTGCATAGCCTAAAATTATTGCTGACTGTACAGGTTGTTCTGTTTTAGTGTACAAGGGACAACTTCTTTATTTTAAATAGAACATCCTATATATTATTACATTATTAGATTTATTATTTTTTTAATCTTTACAGCGATATAGGGTTTTAGATACCTATCGCTAATGGTCTTGGAAATATAGTATATTATAATACAAGTGTATAAGCAAGCCTTTAAAGTACGCGCGACGGGTTTAAAAGCACGAGGCGAAGCCGAGTGCCTTTTGACGGAGCAGTGCTTTAAAGGCTCTTATACACTAGTATTATACGCTATTTTTTATTACACCTGCACTGCAATCTGAATATTATAGCAAAAAAGGAAATTGAAATTCCTTTTTCGAAGTAATCTTCAATCAATCTGTGTCATTAATCGTTGATATAGACATGGTTAGCAATGTGGTTGTTTCGTTGCTATGTATATTTATTATAAATTTGTTATTTGTGAAGTTTGTTTCGACTTTGTGTTCGTGAATTACAAAATGAACGAAAACGAGGATATTTCATCCGAGATTAGAATGTTAGCCGAACAAACTGAACAGCGAATAATCGTCGCGAAATTTAAACAAGCGTATTACAAGGAATGCGAGAAATTATCCAACTGGATGGCCAATAAGTGAATTTCTTTTACCTAGGCAACTTTAAAGCACTAGTGTTTTAAAAATCCCGTTTTTGCACGCGTTTTGCTTTCAAAAACAGAGATTATGATTCAGGTTTTCTTCTTCCACTTATAATAGGACTTTTTCCTGTTTGTTGTATTATCACCTTCCTTCTTGAGATTCCGATGTCCAGCTTTCACACCATCGCTTTGGTGGTCTTCCTACTAGACGTTTGGTATTAGGTTTTTGTGATTTAGCTCATTTCGCTAATCGTTCAGAGCTCATCCTATCTACGTATTCTCTCCAATATCGACGGCGTTCTCTTGTCCATCTTACGACATCCTGTACTTCTAATTCATTTAGTATCGTGTTGTTACGTATTCTGTCTCTCAGCGTCGCACCTTTGATAGTTCTCAATGTCTTCATTTCAATGGTTCTGAATGTTCTTTTTGTTTGTGCTGTTTCAGCTCTTGTATCTGCAGTATAGGTAAGCACAGGTCTGATGCAAGTTTTATATATTGGTATCTTACTCTTTGTGCTCATGTATTTGTTTCACCATATAATATCTCTTAGCTAATCTGCAATTCTTGCTGCTTTATTCGCTTGGTTTCTTACCTCATCCATTAAGTATCTATCACTTGATATGTCCACTTCCAGGTAGTTAAAACTCATTACCTGTTGGATAATGTGGTCGTCAATTACGAGCTTACATCTTATTGGGTTTTTAGATATTACCATAGATTGTGTTTGTTCACAGGGTATTAGCATATTATATTTTCTAGCTGTTATTTTGAATCTGTGGAGTAGTCGCTGTATTCTGGTTTTGTTAGTACTATTCAGTTCTCTGATTATATTTATGCACTTCTTATTTATGTTCTTTTGTTCTAGCAGGGTGGTAACATCGTTTAATCGCACTCTGTCAAATGCCTGTTTTAGATCTACAAAGCAAATGAACATAGGCTTGTTAAACTCTATAGACTTTTCTATTAGTTGCCGCAAAATGAAGATTGCGTCAGTTGTAGATCTATTGGATCTGAATCCTTGCTGTTCTTCAGAGATGGCTACTTTATCATTAATTTTTTCTGCTAGAATTTTGGTTAGTATTTTTTGTACTGACGTTAATAATGTTATGCCTCTATAATTGGCAGGGCTGTTTTTTGTCCCCTTTTTGTGTATAGGGACAGTTATGCTGGTTCTCCATTCCGCAGGTATTAATCCGGTAGTTTCGATCCTTTGAAACCAATTCGTCATCTCCTTCTGCATGTCATTCCCCCCCATATTTGATCAGTTCATTGGGGATGTTGTCGATTCCAGGTGGTTTTCGTGTTTTCAGCTTCCCTACCGCTACCTTTACATTTTCGAGTGTTATCTTGTCATTATCTTCGTCTTGTATTGGAGAGAGTGGTCGGTTTTCCCGTTCTTCGTTATTTGTTTCTTCATGCGCATAGAGATATTCAAAGTGCGCTACCCACTCTTCTATTTTTATGGTGTATACTTGTACTTTCTAATTAACTAACTTCTTCCTATTTCGTAACATGTTCCACACATTTTTCTGCCCTCCATATAGGTCATGCTCCATCTCCGTCGAAAACCTTCTCCAGTATTGTTGTTTAAGTTGCTTAATCTCCTTAGTTGCTCTATTTCTGATACACTTATATGCCTCGAATTCTTCTGGTGTTCTATTATTAATATATTTTATGTATGCGTTCTCTTTTCTTTCGCTAGTTCTTTGATCTCCTGGGTGAACGAGGGTTTGTTATTGTTGGGTCTATTTGTATCAGTTATTCTTAAGCCTATGGCTGTTTCAGCATTATCTTCTAGAATGGCATTATGGGCGATTCTTTCTTTTAGTCTCCTTTCATATAGGTCTTTTGTACTAACATTCTTCAATGACTCTATGTTAAATTTAGATACAGGGTTAGGCTGTTTCTTTTTTTGTTATTATTCGAGATGTTCGGTGCTTGCGTATCACTAGTCCGTGTGGTGTTCCGGCGTTTGCAGATGTCAACGTGCGCACGTCGAGTATCTGGCTAGGATGTCTTTCCTATTTGTAACTACATAATCGATCATTGACTTTTGACTTCTGGTGTTTGTAAAAGTATACTTGTGTTGGTCTTTATGATTAAAATACGTATTATTTATTCGTAGCTCATTATGGGCACACATCGATATTAACATATCTCCATTTCCATTCGTTGTTTCTTCATTAAATTTATGCATAATTCCGGGGATGATATTGTTGCCGATCCTAGCGTTAAAGTCTCCTAAGATAAATATTTTGTCATTGTTGGGGAGATGGTTTAATGTCTCTTGCAAATCATCGTAAAAGGTTTCTGTTTCTTCTACGGGTTTATTTATATCTGGTGCGTAGACGCTTATTATGTGTATTTTTTCATCCGCTAACTTGATAGTTAGGTACATTATGTTGTGGTTTATATACTTTACATCGTCAATATTGTTTTCGGACTTTTACAACTCCGCTGTAGAACAGGATGTAGTTTTGGTACCTTGCATTGCCTTTGCCTTTCTGCTTTGTTTCTGATCTCAGACAGATATCCATTTTATGTTTTTCCATTTATAGAATAATTCCCTGGTCTTTGTTGTTTGCAGGATGTGACGTTCCAGCATCCGAGCCGGTTTATGTTCTTTTTCCTTGCTTTCTTTTTCCGTTTCCTCGCCGTGTTGTCGTATTGTTGAGTCCGTCCTTCATCCGAGGCTGGTGTAATAGTTCTAGGAGCAAGTTAAGGTTTTACAAGAGGTATGTTGCTAACCTTGCCCCCAACCCTCCTCCTTTGTCCGGGCTTGAGACCGGCAACACTGTTCAGGGCTACTCAATCCACCCCTAGGCAGTTCAAGCGGAGTTTCTTCTTAAATTTTGAAATAATGATGGTCTATCTTTAACGGTTAAGTATCTAAGGAACGGCATACAATTTTTCAAAACTATTTTCCAGTTTACACGAACACATTCTCAGATGATTGTCGTAGTATTTATAATTGAAATATCTTATACAGAATGTTTCCAATTTAGAACCACATTCAATAAAATTCAACTCGATATTTCAATTTTGTAAATGGAACGCCCTGTATATTTTTACATTATCGAGTTTTTCGTTCAATGACCTTTAAAACGTATGTGGTTTTATATAACTTGGGTTTTTCGTTTTGAAAATATTTAGAAATTATTAGGAACATATAGAAAAAAAAACAGGTAAGTTGGTAATAAGAATAGAATTTTATAAAAGTTGTGTTATTACTGACAAATTAAACTGTTTACAGTGTAATTCTGTATACATAGGTCAGACAATTAGAAATGTTGATACCAGATACAAAGAACGCATATGCTCATAGAAATACAAACACTCAGTAAAATCTAACTACACTAAACACTTATTAGAACACAATCGTGCATCGACATCAATTAATATAATAACATTTTTACGCTTCTGCGATGATGAACGTAAATTGGATATACTAGAGGCCTTTCAAATTCACAAACACACTTTAACAAATACATCTTTAATGAATGAGCAAATTGAGCTCATAAATTCCCCACTATTGGAAGTTCTGGAATAGAAAACCAGGGTCAACTTCGAAATCAAGATACAGTGTGCTGTGTCCCTAACTACAAATGTTCACAATATTAATAATAATTACTTTTGAAAATGACATTTCGCATGTCGAAATACGTACAAAGCCGATATAAATATCGTTGAAATGGGGATTATTATTATTTCTAAAATATTTAAGACAGTTAAGATACTTACACATGTGTAGCCATACGATAAGTAAATAAGTAATAATTATTTCTAAAATATTAGTAGTATGTATATGTTTTAAAATAATAGGGCCAAGTAGATGATAATTTCATTGTAACTTTCCCATTTCAATTTAACCGCTACAATCTGAATATTTAATGTTTTTGAAAGATGACAAAAAATACAGAAATCTTGACCCAACGCAGCTAATACCGGGTTCATGGAAACAACAGCGTTTACAAAGTTATTAGTGTGAATGTTTTGAGGTCAAGTATATTCGCACAAATAATAGTTCAGGTATATACAAAATTATCATAATAAATACCTAGTAAGAAAATAAGAAGAATAGAATTTTTATATTGGTTTCGTAATGTAATGTATTACCTTCAGTGGAATAAAAATATATGTTCATTTCACATCTTTCTTACGCAATTATAACGCCATCAAGTGGGGATATCCTCTCCTTTATTTGAATAATATGGGGAAATAGAAGTTATATAAGTGCCAAATATGAATTGAAATAGTGTATTGTAGTGCGCAATGCAACTTTTAATTACTGTTGGTTTGAGTTTTTTCATTCTGTTATACATAGAAGGGCGGTCAGTGCCTTATCAGTACGATAATTTACCTAATAATGGAGTTGAAAATATGTAAGAATATTTTTCTTCTGCATATTTAATCATTCGTATGAGTTTAGATTTTAATATTATGTATTCTACATTCCTTCAATCGCCCTGAGTAGCATAAATTAACAAATATCTTGTCGTTTTTGAATGTTATCACTAGAGCTAGGATAGTTAGGCAAATTGCCTTTTTTAATAAATGGAAGGATTAAAGGCAGACCCAATTTTAAATCCGTTTTAGAATGCGTGCACTTCAAAAATGCAAATTTTATTTGCCGTTTTTGCCTTTTTTGCCTTTTTTGTGTCTTTTTTAGGATTCTGCCTTTTTTGAGGAATTTCCTATTTTTCTTGCCTTTTTGTGCCTTTTGTGGTATATTAAAATGAAATTTTAAGAAATTTAGTCTTAAATTCTCAATTTAAAAAAAATTGTACTAGCAATTTTCCAAGAAAAATGCATATCTTAAATTTCTGAAATAAATAGTAGAAAGTATTATTCCCAAGCACTTAAAGGTAGAGATTTAAACCTGTCACCTGTCAAGCGTTTCTTCGTTCTAGCTCAATGCTCAGTAAACGAAGTTTATTAGGTATTACCCTTTATTATTACCGGCTGAAAATTTCTCAGAATGGTTATTTTCTTGAGATTAATTTTAATGAGGGGACCAGTATTCTCAGGAGAAAGTTTTCTACTGAATCAGCCTCACAATTTTCGGACGTATAAACATTGTGATTTGTGAAGTGCATCGACTGTAGGTATTTCAAGTGACTTTGAATTTTAAAAACGCCAGCAGTTGTTTTTATTTTAACTTGAATAGGTATTTTGTTGTTGCTTTTTCCCTGTCAGTTAAACGCCGTTTCTTTTAATTTCCTTGAGTATTCTTCAGATTTTGTAATATTTTACTTTTTCTGTCTTTCTTGGTAAATTTGCCTTTTTTCGTTTTTGCGTTTTTGCGTTTTTTACTTTATTTTTGCTTTTTTAGTGCTTTTTTAAATCTTTTTTTTTT
>JABXWE010016595.1:0-25121 GCA_014611495.1 Limonius californicus | reverse complement strand
AAATAAAAAATTGAACTTTAAGGCCCTACAACTTCTTAAGGAAGGACTTTCTACCTAGGTATATTAAGTTTAATCCGTTTATTTTAACCTAAAGAATCTATGACTAAACGCTGGCCCATTCTTTCTGAGACACCCTGTATAAGAAAATTGTTAGAATTTAGAAGACACCGCCGATTCTAGACCAGATATAAATTAATTATTGAAATTTAAGGCTATTATTTTTAAATTTTAGGAGAAAAAGTGATATGCTTAAATGTATTGATTATTGAAGAATGTTTAAGAATCACAGAATCTAATCTAGAACTCTTGGTTTATATACTACTCAAACATCAAAATCTGGTTTACTATATTTTCATAAAATCACCGAAATCTGGTTTAATATATTTTCAGGTGTTCAGGTGTTACTATTGTAACTAAATGGTTCAATTCAAAAAACAATTTGAATAATTTTTTCCTAAATAAATGAAGGTTGTTGAGCTGAGAAAATATTTTAGTCAAAATAAGATATCATATTATGGTTTAAGAAAAATTCAATTAGAAAGAATTATTAAAGATCATTTATCGAGAACTCATTTTAAAACATTTGAAGATGATATATTTAGTAACGATAAAATTAAATACTTTACTACAATTAATAAATGAACGGATTAGCAACTTTTATCTCATTTCCCGTGCATAACACGTCGAGTTCGTTGCTACTTGTTATTCTACGGTAGTATTTGCTTTATTTTGTCGCAAAATCTAACAGAATATACCTTCAAAAAGAATTATTTCACACAGTTATGAAATGAACGAATTAGCAACTTTCACCTCATTTCCAGTGCACAGCACGTCGAGTTCGTTGATAGTTGTTATTTTACGGTAGTATTTGATTTATTTTGTCACAATATGTAACAGAATAGACATTGAAATTTCCAATAGTTAAGGAATGAACGAATTAGCAACTTTTTTATAATTTCAGTGCACAACACGTCGAGTTCGTTGATAGTTGTTATTCTACGGTAGTATTTGCTTTATTTTGTCACAATATGTAACAGAATAGACATTGAAATTTCCAATAGTTAAAGAATGAACGAATTAGCAACTTTTTTATAATTTCAGTGCACAACATGTTGAGTTCGTTGATAGTTGTTATTCTACGGTAGTATTTGCTTTATTTTGTCGCAATATGCAAAAATAGCATACAGCTTGCAACTAAGCCCACTAAAAGCAGGAAACTAACTGACTACCGCACACCACCTAATTACATTGTAGAGTAAATTCAACAAAAAAATCAGGCTCGAAGAGAATGGCAATGAACTAGAGATCCAATTAATAAAAACTTAGGAAACAACTTAGCCCATCGTATTAGACGCGAATTACATGCCCACAATTCTGTTTCAAAGCTTTATAAGCGATCTGGAACCCGGAGATCCAAGACTGTGGGGAACACCGAAAAAAATCCTACGTAAACAAGTAGAAATCCTTACAATCACCGATAATGATAAAACTTATCAAACCAATGAAAATAAGTGCGTCGCCTTTGCCAATCACCTGGAAACAGTATATGGACCACAGCAGAATCATCAACATGGATTCTCAAATATAATACTAAATTACAGAGAAATGCATGTGCCACACAAAGGGGTCGATATTCGTCTAATGTCACCACATGAATTGGCAACTATAATGTAAACTATTCCGGTGAAACAATCCCCGGCGATGACATGATTACAATAGTAATTTACGATATATTTAAGTAACGTTATCAGGCATTTTACATTACGAGAGAATTGTTTGAAAAAACGAGCGACGCAGGAGCGAGTTTTTTTAAATTCTCGAGTAATGTAGAACGCCGATAACGTTACGTGTATCGTAACACGTTTTATTTTATCCTATAAATTACTAAAACTCTTCAAAAAAAGGAAATAACATTGTTCATAACAGAGAAACATAAATCTAGTGTACCTGAATTGGTATCCAAGTGATTTGTTTACATTGTTGTTTGAGAAAAAAAGTCGTGTCGAATCCACATTATTTTGTATTTTGTGCCGCTTTATGCTAGTGAAATGAGTTTAATAATAAAGGAACAGGCAGATGCTGCAAGGATGAAATTAATTATTATTTGTTTTTAACGTCTTATGTATGTCATTAAATTCTAATAAAGTTTCGTTTTGTTAAGATTTTCTTTACAACACTAGTGCTGTTAAATGCATCTTTACGCAACTCGTCGCTAGGAGTAATTAGCATAGTAACATAGGATAAAATAAATGTAATATTAAAGTATGCAACCAAAACAATGTTGGCCTATTAAGCTACATTGTTCAACTCGTGTATGAGACTTGAATATTCTCCAAAATCCTGGAAGCATAACCTTAAAAAAACGCTAATCATTAGTAGGATATCGGCCCATCAGCCTACTCCTAACTATGCCCAAGCTCTTTAGAAAAAACTATACTCCTGAGACTAACGGAAGAAATCACTAAAAACAGTGTCATACCACATTTCCAATTCGGTTTCCGCAAACATCACTCTACATGTCATCAGCTACAGAGATTAATTAAAATTATCGAGAGAAAACAATAAACGTGGTGGTATTTCTAGACTTGGCAAGTGCCTTCGACACGGTTTGGCACAATGACCTCAAATACAAAATAAACTGCTTCGAAATCTCCGATTACCTCAAGTCAATCTTGTTTTCATTTCTTGAAGAACGTACCTGTGAAGTAAGAATTCATAACTCCAGTTCTACCATTAAAAGAGTTCAAGCTGGGGTGCCGCAGGAAAGCATCCTCGGTCCCATCCTGTTTAACATTTATGTCAACAGTTAATGAAACACACGGTGTAAACACAATACGCAATTTGTAATTAATAAAATACAAAGGTAAATAACGCTCTACACTGGCATTAACACCAGCCTCGGAGACGACCCTTGCCCGTACGCCTACATTCTGAATAATAATCATTATTCCTGTTTTGCGAAAAAACCTTACGTGGTAGCCAAAAACTAAGCACACCGTTGAATTCAGAATGGTTGATTTATATAAGAATATGTATCAGAAATAAAACAACTTTCCTAAACTTGAAATTTGTAGACCTGTGCACAGGTGCAATTAATTGCTTACAAACCATTGGGCGTCCTGTTCGCAGCAATTTATTTTACAGGACTTGGATTTTTTTATGTTGTTGATGAAGCGTTGCCCCAGACTATGCAATCGTACAATACCAGAGGGCGGATTAAAGCCTTATATAATAACAAGGTTGATTTTATTTTTAGTTGAGATCTCCTGTTGGTGAGTGAACCAGCTTGTTAACGATATGTGCGCTCCAAGTTCGGTGAGTGTCGAGAAGTACACCTAGGGTACTTTACGCTGTGATGCTGTTAGTTGCAGTTTGAAGTTTTGTTATGGCTAATGGCAATTATGATAGGTCCCACTCTTGTGTAACGATAGCTGTATCGTCTGCAAACATTAATGGTTCTGCTTGCGTCGTTTGTATATCATGAGCATAGATGTTAGCGCAAAGTCAACAACGAAAGATTTCGGTCTGATTCTTGGAATTATGAAGTCCAAGGGACGTATCACCTTACATCGTAAACTACGCCCATAAATAACCCGCTTGCCCCAAATATTGAAGTGTTTGTTGATATTTTAGTACAAGAATATTATTCAGAATGTGGCTCTTGTGGCGTGCAGGCAAGGGTCGTCTCCGAGGCTGGTTGGTATTTGTTGTGGTATTTGCTAGAAGGTGATGATTGCTGTTTGTATTGTTTGGATTTTGACAGAATGTGATTTCTGTTTGTTTCTGTTAAACCTCTCTATGGAAAGGATAAACAGCCTCAGAGTTTTACGTTTTACTTAATATTTTCATTCCCACCTACTATACCTAAACGTGTTTAGAAGTTCAGGAACAGGAATTATCTATGTAGTTTGATTATACAGGGTGTTAATGAATTGCAGGGACAAACTTCTAGGGCTTAAAGTATACATGAAAACAAACATTTTTTGTTAATAAATGTACGGTCAAAAGTGTTTCCTTTGAGGGATAGAGCTTGTCAAAGATTCCTTAAGAAGCGCCTAAATGTAGGCAACTCAATTTAGTACCTACTATTTGTTTCCATAACGGCGGAAATTAATACAGAATAAATATGAGAAATATCCTGTATTAATTTCCGTCCTTATGGAAACAAATAGTAGGTAGTAAATTGAGTTGCCTACATTTAGGCGCTTCTTAAAGAATCTTTGAGAAGCTCTATACGCGAAAGGAAACACTTTTGACCATACATTTATTAACAAAAAATGTCTGTTTTCATGTATACTTTAAGCCCTAGAAGATTGTCCCTGCATTTCATTAACACCCTGTATAGAATGTTCCAGCGAAATAGTATCACTAAAATATCGCAAATCCGCGATAATCGATAATTTAAAAAAGTACCGCGATACCGATATCGATACTTTTTTAAATGTATCGCGATGCGATAATCGATACTTAGAAACTATTGCGACACTTCCGACTGAAAAAGAGCAGCTTCCATCCACGTACCCCATCTGGTAATTACCAGTTTAGTCAAGTATTTAGTAATTTTTCTTTATATAACTGCACCCGTAGGGGTGCTCTTAAAAATACTTTTTTCACATTATTCATTAAATCGTTTACAGTGGGAAACTGGTCTTTAATTTTCTCCGCAACTATTACTACCATTGGTAGTCATTGGTTTTATCAAGTTCTCTAGAGATAATTGGATAAAATTTACGAGGTTTGTCACAATTTTAAACACCAATAAGTAAATTAGCTATATAGGGTCCACAAACATCGGTTGTTTTATTTACAGTAAAATAAAAATTTGGTATATGGCACTCGTATAAATGTTAACAATATAATTTTTCCGAAGAATACTTTTATCGTATTTTTGGATTTTTCGAAAAATGATTGAAACCAAGGATTTTAAATTTTGTTAGTAGTATGTCCGTGTTAATTATTGTATTGTACAAATTAAAATTATATTCGTCCTTTTTGTTATTTTTGGATGTAGTGGCAAACGATTCACGTAATTGTATTTGCAGTTTCTGACTTCCTCTTGATTTTTGACATTTATGCATAACAGTGGTCACATGTTGACTAATTTGGAATTAGGTACTTGTCACACGCGATCTGAAACAGTTAAAAAGTGTCTGTAATAACTCAAAAATTAAAATTTTGGCCTGTACTTACATGCTACCAGGGGAGTTTTTTATGTTATTTAACTAGCTATGGAAACAAAATGCTATCGTGATAATTTTATTATATCAAGTCTCTGTGACACTTTAGAGTATATCCTCCAAGTTTGATATAACTCGCTTACGATTTGTCATTTCTGTATTGATTTCTTCATTTATTGACAGCCCTTTCGTCCCACTACTGGGCATCGGCCTCTTCTCTGCCACGTGTTCCTCCTTAGCGCTAAGGTAGAAACAAGGGGGACCTACAGTTTAATGTCGAATCCGAACGACAGAAATTCCAGAAAAGGTTTTTTTAACATTAAGATCCCACGGTTGCAAGCCGGATTAGGAAATTGTATGTGGTGAGTTGCAGTCAAGATTTTTATAAATCTGCATAGTAATGCTTAGGTTTCGAACGCAAACCAGAATCGACGTTTTACTCAGAAAGCGAGCGCTCTTCCAACTGAGCTACCATAAGCGTATAGAGTTACAGGTGCAAAAATGAGCGTTTTAAAACGTGAACACAGAGGCGTCATAAAATTTCTATCGAAAGAAGGCAATAATCCAAAAAATATCCATGAGAGAATGGTGGCTGTGTATGGGGAAAATAGTCCGGTCTATCTTCAAATTAAATTTGGGTGTAAACAATTCAAATGAGCAGGGAGTCCGTTCCGGAAGACCTCTTGAAGCACAACCACAGGAAGCCATAAAGATAGTTGAAGATATGGTGTTCACTGGTTGCTGAGTGGCAGTTTCAGTTATTGCAAGATAAGCAGGTATATCATAAACATCTGTTTTTAAAATCCTTCATAAAGATTTGGGAATGAGTAAGTTGTCAGCACGGGCGATTCCTAGGCTGCTCACTCCTGAACAACAATTGTGTAGACGACAAATTTGCGAGGATAATTTGGCGGCTTTATCCCAAGATGAGGACTTCTTGGGAATGAGACCTGGGTATACCACTGGAACCCTCGGACGAAACAAAAGTCCATGCAATGGCTTCATAAGGGCTGTCCACCACCCAAGAAGCCAAAGACGTAATTCTCAGCGGGAAAAGTGATGGCTACAGTTTTCCGGGTTGCTGAAGGCATTTTATGGGTTGAGTATATGCCAAAAGGGTCTACAATATCAGGGAATTTCTACAAAGAAATAATAACCAATCTGAAAGCCGTTATACTTGAGAAAAGACCTCACCATGGAATTACAACATCCACCGTACAGTCCCGACCTCGCCCCCTGTGACTATTATCTCTTTCGAAAACTCAAAAAACACTTGAGGGCGTCGCTTTTTGTCGAATGAGGATTTGAAAAACTCTGTGGAGTCGTATTTTTCAGAATTATCAAAAGAATAAGTCTCGGAATAAGTAGAATAAGCGTGTAAGCGTTAATGGTTATGTTGAAAAATAAAATTTTGTTTGTTTTCTAACGCGTTTCCTTCATACTTAGGTAGATAACATAAAACGCCCCTCGTATGTTAAGAAAACGACAAAAACTGCTTACCATTTTACTGCAGGCTTTACAAAACACTTTGTTTTCGGACAAAGAAAGTTCCGGGTAAAGATGCCGGAATATGCAATATATGCAAAATGAAATCAGTATCATTTAGTTGCATTTCATCAGATAAGGGTACATACGGAAGCATTATGTTGGCATATCAGTAATTTTAAAATATGTATTTGCATAAAAGCCGTGCTTTACAAATAATTAATTTCGATTTATTATAATAAAAAAATGTTATTTTTATTGCTAATACCTAGGTAAATTCATTTCAGTTACATAAATCAGCCATATGTACGAGTATTATTAAAGATAATAGTAGACAACAATTTATGCGTTTAATCAGCGAAAGAAGAAAGCATATCCGAGTAATCCACACATTAGGAAAGTAATAGGAAATGCTACCTCCTACAAATGCTTCTTTGAAAACGAAAATAAGTCAGTAAACTTTATCTATGTCAAACTAAATTGCATCAGAAATGGAGGGGGATGAATATGAAGAAAACTCGGATGCAAACTTCAGAACCACGATAAGATAATAATTTCGGCAAAAATCGCTAACACAATTACATGCAGTTAAAACAATGCAATGTTGGCTTATTTGTGCAGATTAGCCTCTTTGTATATTCAATTTCTCTTCAACGATGAAATCATGCCCGTAATCCTACTTTCATTTACCCAACCTAGTGTACTAATAGTACCACCACTAACTGGGTAAAAGGTCCTTTCTTGCTTTTCGATCAATTTCATATAGCAGCAGTTTGTGGTAGCTCAGGTCATACTTATAAGAAGTTCTGTATCATATAACTATCCATTAGTACGTACAAATTCTTTCGGGTAGTTGTTAAACATGAAACTACTGGTGCTTGTTTGTGTAGTTACAGCAGCTACTTGTAAAACATTGCGTAAGTATGCTAGTAAATTTAAAAAAATAAAATATTAATGACAATATTATGAAATTGCCAAAAAAAAAAACGTTTCTAACTTGAAACATTTTTTATTGTTCAAGTTGAAGATTTAAGAAACAGCTTTTGTAATGTTTACCTTTGTTATTGTTTTTGCTTTATTGGGCTTTTTTCTTAACTTGTTACCTATTCTATTAGGTATCTATGTGAAACAATTCTAATGTCAAACGTACAACCATTAATTTAAGTAAAACCTAACAGTAATATATTTTATTGTCAAGTAATTTAGATACATTTTCAGTTTGGGATTCTTACTAAAATCTTCAAAAAAACCACGATTTGCAATAAATATAGCTGCGTATATAGCTACACCCTCTAGCTCAATTTTCATATATAGAAACTTATTCTTTATACCATGAACCCATGAATAAATAGCGTAAAATATGTAAAATATGAAATTACATACATATTTAAATTACAGAAACAAAAATAGTTATTTAAGCAACAAACGCGGTAACTGCAGTTTGATCGTCAAGTATAATAAGTTTAGTCCAATATTCTCCGAGAGCAATTTTTTATAGTTACCTTGATTTGGTTGTTACCTAAAGCTGTTGCATGTAAGCAGTAATGTGTTGTGAAGCGTATGGATACCTCCCATTTTTTATTAGCCGACCGTAGACAGTAAACACAACTTACCGCCTTGGAAACAGACGGAGAATGCATAAAAAAGCTAGATCGTGCAAAGATATTATTTTGTACTTGAAATTAAGCGTCAACACGAAAACAGATTGAAAATGAATCTCTCTTCTTCACATTTCAATTAGTAGCGTTCTCTTTGATATTTCTGCGCATTACTGTTATATTTAATTATAAACCCATTGCTATGGTCGGTAGGATCTTATATAAACTTTTTCCACTGCTATGTTATAAAAAGAATGAGAACAAATACTATTTTATGATTCTATTTATCATTATACAAAGTGCAATATAGCAACAATTTCTATCATTTTAAGGCAAACTGTAGTATTTCACTATTTTCATTTACCATCTCCATATGGCAAATTAGGTTTAAATATTAAACATGATTTTGATTACACTAGTTGTTTTTAAGAGAAAATATGTTTACAGTCACAACTTACTGTTGCCAAAAAAAGTTGTTATTGTAACGTGTTGCTACTATTTTAGTTGCTGTATAGTTAACATGTTAGTGTTTACAGAAACTCATGGAAGGTATTCCCACATGAGATTATTCAAATAAATTCATTTCATTGGTATAAACCCATAAGAGGACTCAACAAAGAGATTTCAGACTAAACTATTTTGCCAACATTTAAGCTCAAGTTGCCATAGTTACCAATTATTCAGTTGTTTTGACCGTAAATGTTTCGTTTGCATAGCATACGAGTTAGTTAATAAAAGTTGTGAAATGGGTTATTTTTCATTAAATTAGTAGAAATAGCATTTCATTTTGAAATTGTCAAATATATTACTCTGATCGATAATGTGAGTTGAAATATAACAAAAATGTATTACTTATCCAAATCTTATCTTTTCTTTTACTACAAATATTAAAAACCATTAACGATGTTATAGGTTGTTAACAAAAATTAATAGTTAAGTTTTATATAGAATATATGAGACTGATAAGATTATATTGATGTTACGATTGCAATCTCATTATTTCTAAAAGCCTGTCTATATTCGTTATCTGTGGATCACAGGTTTACTGGGGTTTTAAACAAACAGTGATTTAATTCAAGTTTTACATTTATTCCCAGCCCTAGTTATGAAGTCATAATGGTTGTATTACCTAACATCAAATCTTTATAATATTTTCAAAAATAAACACTGCTTTCC
Source organism: Limonius californicus (assembly GCA_014611495.1). Classification (NCBI taxonomy): domain Eukaryota; kingdom Metazoa; phylum Arthropoda; class Insecta; order Coleoptera; family Elateridae; genus Limonius; species Limonius californicus. The sequence continues at coordinate 15,685 of JABXWE010016595.1, read as the reverse complement.
ATTTCATATCCAGAACTCTCTTGAGGTTTGCAATTTATTTCAACTACTCCAATTATTTTATATGCAAATCAAAGTGAAGTTACTGTACAACATAATATGTAGATACAAAGTTAAAAGAGAAAGTTATTAGAAAATAAAACGGAAAGTACCAGCAAAACAGAAACTGCTGTAGAGAAACCAATAACAGCAAAAAAAATATAAAGAGGAACTTATTGTTAACGTGAATCACAAAATATGCGTGACCGCAACCTTCAAATGTATCTTTTTGCGCAGAAAAAAACTAGTTAATTGGAGTTCAATCTCTTATGGAAATATATTCTAAGTTCTTAGAATATCCAACAAGGCTAACGTGAAATGTAAACTGGTAGCTAAAATCACATGCATGTATAGACGTAGCAAGCAAACTTTCTACAGCTAATGAACTGATCCGGTTTTTTATAATTTCGCTTTCGTTTTCTCAAGCACCAAATTACACAGAAGTTCATGTGTATCTATAAAATATACTAGCTGGTAGTAGATATGTAAATTATACTTTATCGTTTTCTAACATTCTGTTTCTCCATGTAAAATAGAAATTCCTTTATTTTTAATTAATCAAAATCTAGATTACACTACATGCGAACTAAGTGACTGTAGTGAATGTAGATGATGTAGCATAGGGCATGCTAATATGAGGCCTATTCGAAAATTAAGAACCAATTGAGTGTAAAACAAAAAAGCAATGTTGAAAAAATATTATTATGCATATATCTTAGATACATTTCTAAACTAGTTTTCTACATGTTCAACAATCGTATTTAAACCTTAGATCATACAAATTTACATGTGCATGATCTAAGATTTAAACGCTTATCATATTGTAGTACTAATTTTTTTATGGATAGCCTTTTAAGTTTCTATAAAAACTAGGAAAGAAAAATTTTTTGGAACAAACTGTTTTATTGCTTTTCATTATATTCGCCTTAAAGATTTATACACTTTTGCATGCATTCAAACCAATTCTCGAAACATTTTTTCCACTCTGAAGTATATGGTATCTCAAAAAGGCTTCAACAGCTTCTTGAGGTGATGAAAATCGCTGTCCACGCATTTTTTGTATGACATTCGGGAACACAAAGAAGTCGTTAGCCGATGAATCAGGTGAATACGGACAATGAGACATTAATTCGATGTTTTTCTCCTTCAAATAATCAATTGTTTGAAGTGCTGTGTGGGAGCTGGCATTGTCATGATGAAGAATGATGCGACGTTTTCGGTTGTTTTTCCTGATTTCATCGATGACTTCTGGCGATCCTCTAAAAGAATGGTAATGACATGTCCAGTACAACCGAAGAAATAAGTGTTAGGGTCACCTTACGGAGGGCGAATAAAAACTACTGAATTAGAAATTTAACTACGGTTGCAGGGCTTCTGCATTTAATTTATGTAGTTCCTGGGTAAACAAACAGCGGATGCGATCAGACTCACTGGCGGTTACAGATAGGTAACATGCAACAGACAATAAAACACAGACGTACTGATCTGTCAATAAATATTGGGCAGTTGTACTCACCGGGGGTCCTTCAGCCCCCTGCCCTTGTATTTGGACCCGAACCGGATACGGATGCTCATCTACCGGCTAGCTGTTGTGGCCGCAGCCATTCGTAATCATAGACTAAGTACTACAATTATGCATATCTTCTGGTGCACCAATCCTCCAGAGGGATCCAGGCTATGGACTATCGTTAGTGTCCACACCCCCACGTAAAAGTCACTCGATGCCCTCCTGGCATATGTGTTGCATAATAATAATAATTCGACGTAGGCACACTTTCGATGCAACCTCTGCCGACTGACTACCTCTAGATTAGAATGATTGCTAGGTAAATAATGATTACTCATGCCATACACATTATCTACTAATATAGCTACTTATATTCACTACGCTACTGTTTCCAACAACTACTTACATAGACACACCAATCTTGTATAACAACCATAAAAGGATCCAATGCTTGTAAACCACATATAATAACAAGTAGATAATACATAACCATTTGGGTGAACACATATGACACTTGATGGGACATAAACCATATATAACACCAAGTAGATAGTACGCAACCATTCGGGGAAACACATATAACACTTCATGGGATATAAACCATAACCTCGCCAGGGATGCTACTGCTTATCTTAGATGATATTGCCATTGCAGCCCATCTTTAAATATAAACACATACGTGGTAACAGTAAATTCGCATCTTGCCTCACCTTAGAGGATAATCGCATCGCAATCAGTTAGTAGTTCGCAAACGCTATTAATTAGTTATTATGCCAAAGATATGCAAGTTTGGGTCTAGCTACCCACCCAACTGCCAATTGCAGACTGCCGTTTTTGCCCATTGGTACACCCCAAGGGTAGCGAGGGGTGTAGCAATGGTCTCTCTTACCTTCCAAGAAACATTTAGCTGAGCTGACTGCTCGAGACCTTTTTTAGATCTCTACAGCTGTTGTTTGTAGACGAAAGAAACTACGTACACTTTTGTGAACATTTATTTATTGTGTATGCATTTGTACATTATACAAAGAACAGCCCACCAAAATTGCGGCCTAACACAAGCGATTATTTTCTTGGAAGTGCTTCTTGAACGAACAACTTTTGTGGGATTCGGTTCATCTTGAACACCCAAACAGTGGATTGTTGCTTAGTTTCCGGTTCATACGAATATATCCAAGTTTCGTCACCTGCTACGATGTTGTATACGGATGTTGCAGTTCCTCCGTCGAATTTTTTGAGCACTTCACTAATTAACACGTCTTTTTTTTCTGATTTCGGTCAAATTATGCACAATCCATCGGGAACAGATCTTTTTCACAGGTAAATGTTCATGCAAAATCGAATGTACTGAAGTTTTCGATATGCCTAAGGATGCCTCTATCTCACTGTAAGTCACATGTTGATCTTCTTGAATCATGCTGCGCACAGCATCGATGTTTTTTGGAACAACAACCGGTTTTGGTCGACCTTCACGAAATTCATCACTGACGGACGCACGACCACGACGAAATTCTGCAAACCAATTGTAAACAGTCTTTTCTGATGGTGCTTTATTGCCAAAAGCTGAACGAAGCAATTTTATGCATTGTTGTTAAGTTAGGCCTTTACTAGAATCCAGCGAAAACATTTACATGAAGTTTCCATTTTTTCACAAAATTGCTTTTTTTAAACGCTCACTGTAAACAAACTACTCATTCAATTTCTAAGCTGCTATTGTTTTCATAATAGCAAATGTCAAATTTTACGAAAATAGTAATGACACGTCTCAAGAGCGCCACCTAGTGGTAGTTTGTAAAAAGTTAGAAGGCTTGTATACCTTCGTCATAGAAGGTTGCCGCCTGTAACGAAAACCTATTTTGTAATGTCGTTTTGAGATCGTTGTCGTCGAGAAAACGGTCGCGACAACGTAAGAAATTTGAGGAAGGGATAATAATCTGTTGGCGCTAAGTCGGAACTGTACGGAAGATAGCTAAAACGTTCCCTATTAAGTTGTTCAATTACTAACTGTACAGTGAGAGCCGCCGCGTGCGGTCGGGCGGTAGCGTGCAACAGCACGAATCTAGAGGTCGTCGGTCCTCGCCTTTTGTTCTAAATCACCCTTCTCAAACTTTCTTAATGTTATACCATATAGGTCTGCATCGGCATCTGTCATACCACGTTCCAGGAACTCAACCACCAATGATTGGGTTAGTTAACTTAAAATCACTTGTACTTCTTGAAATGGGACTTTTTAATTTTCCTACTGTTATAGTGCCTCTGAATACAGCAACAATACCGTTTAGTCAACCAGAACTATGTCTGACCCAAACTACATATATCATTGGGTTATTTTATCAAAAAACGACTATACGTGGGCTCCCATACTTTAAACGGTCCGGATATTTACATCAGCATACTTTCATTGAAGTTCTATGGTTCCATTAAGATAACAATGACAACGTGATTTTCAATTGATATTTCAGAATAAAAATGCTTAAAAAAACATACGTTACTTCCCGCCAAATAATCCTAGAAAGAAAAACGGAAACAAACAGATGACACAGAAAAATATGGCATTATTCGAGTTTCTCAGATAAACAAAAATGAGTAGGATGACGGTTGTTTCATAAACTTCTAAAAAAAATGTATTTCTATTGTCCTAGGACTTTTATACTAAAAGCTTTTTGAGATTTGAGATACTACAAAACCGTTGACCAGAGAATACCTGCTTATTGAAAAAATGTTAGTATTGGTTTTGATTTCACTTAAAATAAAACTGGGATTTGTTGACGAATCTTGCATATAAAGTAGTTTTAAATTTCTCTAAATTCAATGATATTGTTAACCGTGCAAACACACTTCTAAAATAGATAATACCTTTGAAATTCTAAAAACAAATTTTCTTACAAAATCACTTATCTTCTGTATTGGTTGTATGGGAGTAAACAATTCCTTTTTACTGGTGCCTTTCAGCAAATGAGACTCCAAAAGACTAGACTCTCTAGACTAGAGAAATTATAGCAATGTAACTTTTGTTTTTTTTTCATTCAGTAATTTAGAACGTAAAAAATAAAAATATCCGAAAGCGATAATTTTCTAGGTAGGTCTTTAATGTCCAAAATACCACTTTCATAAACTTTCCGCTTATGTCAATGTCCTTGAGGTAACAATTTAGTAGGCAATTTAAAAAAATATATCAATTAGAAAAGAAACTCTATGATATTCCAATATCAAAACATAACAATTTCAAAACGATTTTTTTAATATGTTCCCTACTCGCGATTTTCAGCTGTAATACAAAGCTCAGCCTAGCTTCAAATTATGAAAACCTTTTTGAGATACAAAAATAAATTCGCCGAATTTTAATATCGTTGATTGATCTGCAGACAGTAAATATTTTTCGGAGTGCTCACGCGATATGAGGTCAAAGCTCCGACGTCACAGAAGCACCGATATAGTAAATATTTGCTGTTTTTTGTGCTTCCCCATCAATGCAGATTTAAACTTGAAAAAAATCGGAAGAGGTAGCCCAAAGCGTAAAGAAAGTTTTGCTTAAAATGTATTTGTGGCAACTACCGCAGTATTTTCGTGGAATACATTTACCACTCCTTAAAAAAAAGGAAAGAATAAGTTGGCGTACTACGGCACAAATTTACCCCCCAGCATCTTTAGCCTCACAAACTCGTTCCTTTAATCCCGAGGAAGTGGTGCTTGCTCTTCATGCGACAGTTGTACTCATTTGTTCTGCAAACACGGCCTCTTTCATCCATACTGTTCTCGAAATAGATGCAGAAACTCCGAGAGCAAACACAAGGAGTGGGCGAGGAAAATTAGATATCCTTGGGAAATTGGGAAATCCAAAGTTACATTTGGTCACAATAACGTAATTTTCACTTCCTCGTTCATTCTTTACCAACTGCTTCGCTATTGAAGTTTACGAGGAAATTATTCGAAGAGACTAAAATTATAATCAACCGTTTGTAAAGAATTTGTATCTGCTGATGGCCAGATAATCCGAGCCCACGTTGTAATTTTTTTATTACAACTCTTCAATGGGCATAAAAGCACTCATTAAAAGACAGGAAAATGACAGTGAACCTAAAAGATAACCAGAGCCCAGAACAATGGCCTAGGAAATAATAACGTAAAAGGGGGCCATCAACCTCGCTGAGTACCAACATCTTGCGAACTTCTTGGCCTCCGAGAGCCTTTCGGCAGAAGAAAAGCTTCACTGGGTAACAAGCAGAAAGTAGAGAAAATCATAAAGCGCGGGATTCTATTTGTGAACTATTCTCATAATATTATAATAACAAGCTCGGCGTAGGTACCTAGGAAATGGATAAAACGGTTGTTTTTAATAATTTTCAATTAGTCACCTTTACAAAAACAGCAAGCTGACCGTGAAGCAAGGCCAACTAAGATATTTACTGCTAGTCGCAGGAATAATTGAAATTCTTGCCTAATCGATCCGTCTGCAAGTTCATTGCGGCTTTGAAGATGACCAAGGTATTTTACGGCGCCTTAGGTGCCCGGTCACGAATTTTTGTAGGAACTACATTTATTTTTGTAAATCAACTATTTTGTTGCTATTATTACGGTAAACCGGTAATTACTTTAAATAGTCAGAAGAACGATAAGCATTTTGTTCTTTTAACGAGTTGATAAATGAAAAGAATCTCCAACTTTTGCTCTTTAAGGAGTCATTTATCTGCTTTTTTTGCTTCGTTTCAACATTTGTGAACGAAATTCTAGTCTCGTTCTCAGTCACAATTGGTAGCGATGTATAAAGGTCAGTACAGAGGCAATTCGCTGATTTTTGTGAACATCCGTCAACCTCTTTGGTCTGTTCGTGACAGTTTCATACAGTACATACATGAAATTTGAAGAAATGTGCGGCCATATCTGAAATCGTGAAACGCTGGTCTTCACTTTTTCCACAAGATCGTCTCAAGAAGTTCTTCCACTTGGTTCCTCATCGTGCACGTTTGTTCGGTCATATCTGAAATGCCTGCATCAGTGTTCGACTTTTCGTTTACTCATGATGCCTGGATAATATTTGACAGTACATTTTGTAGTGTTTTCATCTTTTGTAAGAAGAAAACCACTTTTGTAAAATTTTCAATCGTAGTGTTCATTTTATTATGCAACTAAATACAAAGACAGAACCACGGTAAATTGACGCGTGGCTAGCTCATCAACTACAAAAGCAACTATACGATGCACCAAATTGACTACTTCTCTCATTCGGCGGGAATATTTAAACGGTTGTTAGTTTTCGAATAAACCTCATATACAGCGTGTTCAGCGAGGAATGAGACAGCGCGATATCTCGAGAAAGAATGCAAATTTTACAATTCTGAAAACTTTGTTATAAATATAAGGTAGTGGCACATATTTTGTGATAAAAAGTTTTTAAATTAAATGCGTCACCGCCAGGTGGCGCTACGTAATTAAATTTTTTTTAAAGGACTACCCTACTTTTTATTCGATTTTCGGAATTTGCAATATATTTGTGATAACTTTCCTTATAACTGCTACCAACCTACCTGGTTTACTTTTCGAGAAAATAATAATTTTTATAAATTTAACACAAAGATGTAAAAGATTGTACTATTCTATGGAGATAATAAGCAAAGATTAATTTATTAAACATTTTAATACAACTTAAAAGACACAAGAACATACCTCAAAGTCAAACTGAAAATACTATATTACATTAAGTGATCAAAACTTAAAATACAAATATGAAAAGAAAATACCTCAAAGTGAAAACGAGATTAAATTAAATTAAGTGCTCAAAAGTTCCTCCGTCATTTCTGATAATGACGAATTAAGGCTGCACTGGTTACGTTTCGTAAAGTTTCCGGCGCTATGCTGGCACAGGCGATTCTGATACGTTCTGTTAATTCTTCTACATTTCTGGAAGATGTATCGTAGGCTACACTTTTTAAATATCCCACAGAAAGTAGTCTAAAGGAGTTAAATCCGGAGAACGAGCTGGCCATTTTATAGGACCTATCCATCGTCTCGGAAATACCCTGTTCAGATGGTCTCTCACGATGTTACTGTTATGGGCAGGGGCGTCGTCTTGTTGAAAATACATCACCTGCCGCAAATTTAAATTAACATTCTCAAGCAAAAGAGGTAGCTGATGTATTATAAAATCCAGGTACTGTGATCCTGTTAAGGTGCCGTTAAAAAAATATGGACCGATTAACTGGAAACCTTCTTTGGAAATTTGTTTCTCGTGTCCAATGTGGATTTTCAGATGACCAGTAAAGTGAATTATGACGATTGACTATTCCGTTGTTTGAAAAGTTGCTCTCATCAGACCACAAAATTTGAGCTACAAAATTTGGAATTTGTGAATAAAGTTCCATAAAATCTTCCGTGATAAAATTAAGTCTACGAATTTCATCGCCATCGTAAAGCCCATGCACCAAATGAATTTTAAATGATTTGTATTTATTGGATTGTATCTTATGAACTGAACCAACTGATACAGCACAATCTGCAGCAATAGATCTCACAGACGTATGAGGATTGTAAGCAACACTTGCTAATACACCTATTCTGTTGGCTTCATTTGTTACTGTTCTTCTTCGATTTGCACATTTACCGTTACGAAAATGACCAGTACTTCTTAACGTATTAGACGCACGTATAAATGTATCTTTGCCTGGATGGCGTCGATCAGGAAATCTAGTATCATACAATGCTTGCGCGGCTCTTAAATTTTGCTCTCCATAAATTATTATCATATCGTACTACTCTTCATTTGAAAACGTAAACATGATATTAGCAGTCAAAGAACCAAAACGTAAACGATTATCAAACTTAAACTTAAACACACTGTGATGTATTCATTCTTTTGTTGTCATGGGTGTCTGTTAAGTTTTGTTAAAATTTCTGATAAATTAATCTTTGCAACTATGAATGATTAACAACTTTTCAATTTATTAGCGGACATTGTCGTATTATTCAGTTATTATCTGTATTACTATCTTACAGAATACAATCTGTTATGATTGATTTGATATAAAATTTATCAATTTATCTTCATTCATTCGAATTTTTAAAGCATTTATGTAGGTACCGACTACCGAGGTACGTGTTAAATTTATAAAAATTATTATTTTCTCGAAAAGTAAACCAGATAGGTTGGTAGCAGTTATAAGGAAAGTTATCACAAATATATTGCAAATTCATAAAATCGAATAAAAATTAGGGTATTCCATTTAAAAAAATTAAATTACGTAGCGCCACCTAGCGGTGACGCATTTAATTTAAAAACTTTTTATCACAAAATATGTGCCCCTACCTTACGTTTATAACAAAGTTTTCAGAATTTTAAAATCTGCATTCTTTCTCGAGATATCGCGGTGTCTCATTCCTCGCTGAACACAGTGTATACAGAGTCAAAAGGATAGACATACTGAAAATTTGGCATATATGGAATACCATAACTTTACAGAAAAATTTACAAATTTTTATAACAATAGTTTATGAATCACTTTTAAAAACTATTGTACCACATACATATACATTTTATTGCACGATACCTTTTATGTAATATCAAGTAGAATGCAAACAAACCCGCAATTTAATTCGTTACAGCAAATGATGACTTACAGCTTCAAACTACGGTGTGGATAATTATAACAACAATTTTAAGAAGAAGGTAAACAGTTGAAGCTGATGTTTAATGTCAAATACGTATTTATAGAGATAGTGAATGTACGCTCATATTAAGAAAACAGAAGGCGTTATATCTACGGACGTTCCTTGGATATTAATTTACTACCGTCAGATTTAATTTTTGGCGAGATTCTTTTTAGTAGCGTGCAGTAATATGTACTGAACAAAAAACATCTCTTATTAAAGGATTTATATAGTAAAATCAATAATGTGTTGAAAAAGTTTAGCTAATAAAAACAAAACATGTGTGTTTACTGAAGCCATGCGGGTAATAATATTTCATATGAATATTTTAATAGCTATAAAAGAGTTTAGTTGTTACAGATATTTTTCTCTAAAACACACAATATTTCCTTCTAAATATGTAACTTACAAATCTTCAGGTATTAGGAACTTCCTATAATTTCTCACTTGGAAAAAGAAAGTACTTCAGGTGCTTGACAAACCTGGACGGATTTTTTTACATGAAATATTTAGATGTTTAAGCCCCTGTCTTACTGTAAGAATTTTTATTAAATGTTTTTATAATTACTCATTATACCATGCCCCACACAAATATTTTGGAAGGTATATCACAATGTACATTATTTTCTTTTATAAAATTATCAGCTGCTGTTTTTAAATAAACAAGAAGTGTTTCCACAATAACGGTAAATTCAGATGCGAATAAGTATGTTGGATTATCACCTAATTTTAAAGAAAAACAATACAAATTTGATAAAAACGCTTTTAAACGTGAGGTTATAACTTCAAACCAGTATTTGCGGTGTCATTCAAATTAGCAGTTAGTGAGACACCAACGTCCAATGAGACCTCACGTATTACAAAATGTTAGAAGCGCTTCTATTTCATAAAACTGGCATACGCGACGTCGTCAAACGGTATACACCAATAGAATGTTTTGACGTAACGATATGTTTATGAAAGTACATGCCGACCCACTGTAAAAATCGTTTTTATAAAAATACTTACAGTGGGACAGGGACTTTACAGTTAAGGCAACATAGGCTGCCTGAAAAGGGTCCAGTTATCACTACATAGGAGTTTTTGGTTTATAGCTATAAAATATCAATATGCAAACTAAACGACCCAAAAAAGGGCACAAGAATCCTTAAAGAGTATCATCGCCGGACGGTTCCACCTAAAAATACAATTTCTGAAAACACATTTACTTAAAATTTCTATTTAGTAGATTGTAAATAAACTATTGACAATAAAAAACTAAACGAAATAGTGCATAGAATAATAGCTAAATGGGTATTAAAACATGACTTCAGTACATAATAAATACAAATCATAATCCACTCTTACCTATAATACGGTGAAAGATCGTGAATGTTTCTTTTTCATTTTATGCTTTTTTAAAACTTTCTTTTTGTGTAAAGAACTGTATGGTAGCTGTTTTAAATCTTATTTTTTTTAGATCTGTTACATTAACTCCCGTGTAGTCATATCTTCACACTTTAATGCAACTATTGCGCCATTATTTCCTAGAACATTATAAAATAACTTTCAAAGAGATGCTCCAGCTTTATCAAGCAATTCAAACGCCGATTTTCATCAGGTAGCCAGTGACGAAACCTGCAAAAAATATATTCAGTAATAAATATTATGGATTTATGAGTAATAATTAACTGTTTCAACTTAACGAAGCCATACATTGTACGGCTTAAGAAAAGACAAACGTATTCTTTTCTATAGCCAGCTCGTATAAACTATTTGGTGTTAAGACTGTATTAGGTAGAAAATTGTAACAAGAAGATTAAAAGTAACAATTTTAAAGTAGGATAAGGTCAATTTAAGAAGATGAGCCTTAATTGTCAATAGTAGGCAACACATAGTACAGCAATCAATGTTGCGATTCCTGCGTAAAAAATATTTTACTACAGAATAAATCATATACAAAGCTCATTTGTAATATACGCAAGTATATTTTCTAATATTCGGTTATTATAACATTAATTACATTTTATTTAGAGATTTCCAAAAACGGGTCGAATTCATACAGGGTGTTTCAGTTTTTGTAGCAGGACTTTTCTAAAAATTATTTTTAACCAGTTCAGCAATCTAGTGCTATTCATTGTTTAGTTAGCTTAGTTTACATTTAACACTATTGGCATATCGGGATTACCTTAATGGCCAGCCCGTTCACTACTTTAATTGCTGTAATATTGTTACACCACTATTTATTCACTATCACTGCCATAAGTTGAAAAAAGGTATTGGGTCAGTTTACGTTTTAGGCGCTGATGTACGAGGGCAATTTGAAATGTTCGTGGCCTGACAGACAGATGGCGTTGAAAAGTCTAAAAAAATTTTTGGTTAGTTGCAATGCTGGGCTCTATTTATGTATAACTGTCAAATGTTAAATCGATCTGCCAAGTAGATTTTCGTCAACAGGGGTTTAATAAACTAATCTGTGTGTATTTTTAAAAATGGACAAAATTGAACATCGTGCCGTGATAAAGTTTCTTTTTAAAAAAGGTTTAACACCTACGGAAATTTTTAACTAGATGAAAAAGGTGCTGGGTGGAACTGCACCTTCATTTACAACAGTAAAAAAATGGGTTGCAGAATTTAAATGTGGTCGTACAAGCTTAGAAGATGACCCCGCAGCGGACGACCAAAAACTGCCACGACACCGGAAATCGTCAATAAAGTGCACGATATTGTTTTGAAGGACCGCCGATTAAAGGTGGCTGAAATTGCTACTGGGCATTTCAAATGAATGCTCATTTCATATTTTAATCAAAGAATTGGGGATGAGAAAACTGTCTGCAAGATGGGTGCCGCGTTTGTTAACGATTGATCACAAACGCACTCGAATGCAAATTTCTCAAGAGTGTTTAGGACGTTTCAAGAAGGATACGGCTGAATTTATTCGCAAATTTGTAACTGATGAAACTTGGGTCCAACACTACAGCAGTCAAAACCATGGAAGTACAGAGGTTCTCCACCTCCGAAAAAGGCAAACTAAATTCTATCGGCAGGAAAAGTTATGGGTTATTGAGGGCATACTACTGATTGATCTTCCCAAGGGTCAAACGATAACTGGAGAGCACTATGCTAATCTTTTAGACAAATTGAATCAAAATATTTGTACCAACAGACCGAGATTATCAAAGAAAAAAAATTCTTCATCATGATAATGCGCGTCCGCATACAAGTGTCATTTCTATGGCAAAAATCGCCGAATGGAAGTACGATTTGTTGCCCCATCCGCCGTATTCTCAGGATTTAGCGCCGTCCGGCTTCCACCTCTTCCCTCAGCTAAAAAGTTTCCTGGGCAGCAAGCGATTTTGGTCAGTAAACTAGTCTTTCATTATCAGGCCGCGACATTTCAAATTACCCTCGTATATTCTTTGCTCCTAGGTTGTGATGAGTTGCTCCCGCACAGTTGTGTTTATTTTTGAAAAATGTTTAATGTTGTTGCTGTTTTTCTGATGAACTGCTCGATGGTTAGAATATTTAGTTCGGTGTGTAGTTGTTGATTTCTTACATACCATGGCGAGTTAGTGGCTATTCGTAATATTTTTTTGTAGTACCTGGATGTTCCTGAGACGTGTCGTTGAAGCTGATATTTATATGCAGCATGCACACATTGCTACTGGTCGAATGATTGCTTTATAGATGAGCATAGCGCATTCTATTTGCAGTGAACTTTTCCTATTTATTAATGGGTATAGCAGAGCGAGTCTAGCGTAGCTTTCATTTAATTTACGAGTTATATGAAATCCCCAAGTTAATTGTCAGTCTAGGTAAACGCTAAGGTATTTAATTGCACCATCCCGTGTGTTCAATGATATTTCTTCATTGTTTATAATAATATTAGCTGGGTCTGCAAGGCGGCGCAGGGTAAACACTTTAGCTTGACATTCTGTTGGGTTAACGGCTATGTGCCATTTTTTCATCCAGTTTGTGATTGCATTTACGCTATTTTGTAATTCGTTTGCGGCTTCTAATAGGTCGTTGCTCTGAGTGAGTAATACCGTGTCATCGGCGTACATAACAATTGTTGTATTGCCTAATCGAGGAATATCGTGAACATATAAGTTGAATAATAGTTGTCCCAATATGGATCCCTGTGACACACCTGCATGGATAGGTCTGGTTGTTGAAATTGTGGAGTTGACTCTTATGGAAAAGGTGCGCTGTGTGAGAAATGAACGTATAATACTTATCAGGAAATCGGGGATATCGACGTAGCAGGATTTTGATACTCGATGAAACTTTTAAAATTAATACAAAGAGTTTATAGAAACATAGGTCAGCAAATGCTTAGTTTTCGAGATACATGTTGTTCAAATTAAATTTTAAAATGAAATTTTTTTAAATATCGTAAACATTTTTTAATTTAATTGCATTAAAAGTCGGTATACAGGATTTTTTTTGCTATGGGAAAGCCTATTATGGTCACCGTTTTACTGTAGCCGCTAGAAGGCGCTCTGTATTGTACTATTTACGGATTAAAATGACCGTATTTTTCTCAGTGTACTTTATGACTTTTTTACTAAAAATCTGATTTCCTGTGCTTCTGTAAGCAAAAAAGTTACCCTTATCAAAATCCGCTAAAGTTGGCCGTTTTCGAGATACTTGGCTTTTTATTGTTCGATGCAACCTAATTTTTCATAGCCCTCTAGCGGCTATAGGCTATAAAAAACCCCCGTATACCAACTTTTAATGCAATACGTTGAAAATATTTACGATATTTAAATAAATTCCGTTTTAAAATTTAATTTGAGCAACCTGTATCTCGAAAACTAAGCATTTGCTGGCCTATGTTTCTGTAAACTTTTTGTATTAGTTTTAAAAGTTCTATCGAGTGTTAAAATTCTGCTACAAAAAATTGAAACACCCTGTATAAACCAGCAGTAGTGTTCATGTTTAGGGGTAGCAACATAATTAATTTGACTTTATTAAACTGTATAATTGTGTTTTAATAAATAGTTAGATCCTAATCTCTATGATATTTTTCATTGTTAAACAATAAAAATATATAAAAAAGAAAAATACGACTGCCATGGAAATTTGGATCGATCATCTTCTAAAACTTATTATGGAGATGAATACATCAAGAAGGTTCTTCTAAATGCATTTTTTTAGAAAAGAGTATTGTCTCATCCAATAATTAGTCTATGCCTAAGTAATTCATGCTATACTAGATGAATTAAGTAATCTTCGCTATAATATAATAATAATATAGTTGTATTATTTTTAGTTTGAACACGTTCTGTTTTAATATTTCATTGCTGTTGGCAACAACTTATTCGGCATACAATGTATATTCAGATTCATATTTCTATTGCCTCTCTGGGAACGTCTTCTTAAATGGGATAATATCTTTATGCGCGAATTACGCAAATAACTACTTTGTTGGAGCGTGTTTTATTACTTGTGGTTTGTTTTATTCAATAACGCATAACATAATTAGTGGCAGTATTCTGCAGTCATGCCTTTAACTACTTAACTATTACTAGTACAAGTTAATTTTCCGCAGTTTAAAAACTTACTGTGATGCGTAACAGTATATAATATCTCATTGCCTATAAGCAATGTTTTATTATTAACTTTTATGCTTGCACTTACAATTATCACTATAATTATAGCTTATTTAAGATAATTGCAATACTTATAAAGTTGGTTAATTTGCAAAAATTAATAAATATAATTTATAAAATTATTTATTTTATTAAACCAGAATTAAACCATATGACATAAAAAGAAATCATTTCTACTAACGAAACTGAATTAAAACATTTGAACAAGTAATTATTAAATACCTATCTAGAACAATACACTTAAACATATTTATATTTTCAAACACAATAATTATATTTCAAATAACTGTAATAGTATAAATAATTATTTTTAAAAATATTAATAGTATATTATTTAATGAGTATATAATAAAGCTATTATTGCACGAGTATGAAAATCATACGAGTGCAATAATAGCTATTATATGCGAGTCAAATACGATATTTTATCTACGACCAATCGAACACGATATTTTATCTACGACCATTATTGCTTATTTTTTTTTATTTGGATTGAAAATTAAAAGTAACATTACAATTTGAGAAATTAATACATGGTGTGGAATGCATACCAAGATTATGAGAGATAGCATTAGAAATGTTTGAATTATTATTAACATTTAACGAATTTGAGCATTGGCTGCGCTATGATTATTAGACGAACATGGTTGCACTTGTTGCAAAATTTTCCATTTTATTAGCTTCTGATCTCTCAATATATCCTTCGGCTACCGAGCTTGCTTTCCAACCTCCATGCAGCTTAGATCCATTAAGACCTCCATCTGTATATACAGGGTGTCTCAGAAAGAATGGGCCACCGTTTAGTCATAGATTCTTTAGGTAAAAATAAACCGATTAAACCTAATATACCTTAGGCAGAAAGTCCTTCCTTAAGAAGTTATAGGGCCTTAAAGTTCAATTTTTTATTTTT
>JABXWE010016594.1:0-29228 GCA_014611495.1 Limonius californicus | reverse complement strand
GGGTCGACGAAGAAGTTCGTTTGGCCCGTAACACACGTCTTTCACGAAGATTGTTAAACGCTGAAAGATAGAAAACTAACATTTTGCAACAATTCCAACGGATAGTTTTTTAAGAACTAGAGCAAAATTCCGCACCTATCACGAACAATTCTAAATTATGTAATGGAATTGTTGGAAAACAAACTAATTTGGCCCCCGAAACCGCGATCTCAGTTCTATAGCCAAACATTATGCCATTAAGTCTGTATGACACAACGTTAAATTTAATGTAAAATTTGCTTGATAGTTTGTAAATAAATTTTCTGCTAAATTTTCATTTGCAATTTCCTGTTTGCAACATGTGTCCATTTTACTAGTAAATTTAGCACGTGCGCTTGCATATAAATAAACATTTTAGTGATATTTTTGCCATTACATGGTTTAAGTTTGTATCACTGGTATTTTGTAAAACAGCTGGTTGTGGTTATGTTTCATCTCATTTTAATATTACTATGTATTTTTTAGTTAGCAAGTTTTTATTATGTGAATACCAACACGTATTTGCAATTAGATAGAATTAGCGGGATTCTTACGTGACCGACACAGAACAATAAACGAGGCACAGTCCTAGCATGAATTAATTTTCACGCCATTCGTTCAATCTCTTAAATTTGGCGCCATGCGTTAACTCCTCCTCGTCCTCTTGAAATTAATGTTTGCTGTGCAGCCGTTATGCGCTGTATTTTCCGTTTGATTTAGCCGTTTTTCATGTATATTTACTTCCAAATTTAGAACACTCTTTAAATAATTTGCATGAAATTTTAGCACAAAATTTACTTATGAATTTTGTGTGTGTTAAATATTTTCACATAAATGTAAGTGTAAATGTTGGGCAATAGTGAACGTCGTGCCATACAGCTTTAATTGTTACAGAACGTGGAAAAAATAATAAAACAAATTTTGGCTTAACATTAGATACTTCTTCATTGTTAAACCGAAACGAAGGGCTAATTTTAGTTATAATATTATGATTCGTTCCAATAAACCGAAATATTTTAGAGCCTTTCGATTAGTTTGCGTAATCCTGATTATTTACTTATTGTTTTCCTGGTATTACCGATATACGATGGTAGTATGGCTTTAAAATGTTATATAATTATTTAAAAAGGGAAAACACCAAGACGATCGGCTTACTGTCACTCCTGTAAAAATTACTAACAAACATAATAGCCAATGAATAACGAAGAAGTTAGATGAACACCAACTTCAAAAGCCTAGGAGATTCAGTAAAAACTACGACAATAACCACCACCTGTTCCCAATAAAGATAATTATGAAAAAATCTAGCATATATGGATACCCCTTGCACTGCGTATGCTTGGGTTACGAAAAAGCTTTTGATGGAAATGAACGGTGGGCCATCGAAAGACCATTGGTAAATTGCAGAATACATCACCAATACAGCCACGTATACTCTATACGACAGAAGGCAACCCGTTCAATGGAAATAGCGTACAATGGTCTTGGGGAATGCTTTTAACCCTACGTTAGGCGCGTTGATTTTAGCAACGCGGTTAGGCGCATGGGCTACCATTGTAGCCCATTTAGTTTTACTTATTTTTTGTGATATTTTTGAATAGTTATAAGTCTGTAAATTAAATATGATATCTTTGACATCATAACAGTAGATCAAACAAGAAACTTTTGCAAAAAAAACCATTTTCGTTGAAAAAAGTTATATTTAATATTTCATTGCGGAAAGCCTGTAAGATATAGTAAGATATAACAAATGATTCGACAAATATTTTTATTTATTTTTTTTACAAATATTTGATAATTTTCTGTAAGCAAACATAACAATCTTTCTTATTATAGAACGGAAACAAAAAATATTTTGAGAATGAGAATCATGTTTATCTTCATTTACTACGTCTTCCTCGTCGTTATCACTTCCATCTTCAGCCATATTTTTGTCATCATTTTCTGCATTTTCCAATTCATTAAACCACTGAAACCACACATTTTGATCATTTGATTCCTTAATTCGTCATCTATTTTGTTGAGACATTGCACCAAAATTTATAAAAATTATTCCCGATCTAGTAAATAAATAAAAAAATAAACTTACAGTATAGTTTACGGGAGTTAGATTCAATAATAAGCGAACACTTTTCTTTCTCAGACAAACTCTTATAAAAATTTAAATTAAATTTACATAAAAATCATCCAGGTAGCAATGCAGAACTACAAATGAACTAAGTTTTACAAACGTCCGCGGTTAGGCGCACGGGCTACAATTGTAGCCCAGACACAATTAATCACTAATAACTTTAAAACGCACGTCAGGTTGCAGGTGACAACAGAGCAGTACTGATTATTAATGTGTTTTTAGCAGCTACTCAAGGCGACACATGCACAAAAAAATTTCTTTGCAAGTTACAGCAAATCAAAGAGACGTGGGCTACCATTGTAGCCCACGCGCCTACTGGAGGGTTAATAATATAGACTGGAAGGCAAAAGAAGAGAACGTGGACGGAGAACAACTGACAAATTGACAAATGATTTTCACACGGAATCTCTTAAAATCGGTATACAAATGACCTTGCTAAAACTAAATTTATGAATTAAGGACAAGAAGTACAAAGATATAGGGGGAATCAGGAAGAGTGGAAAAGTATGTGTGTCTGGCAACCAAGAAAAAGGAAATAAGAGGAAGAATACGAATAGGATGGACGGCTTTCAAATAATTATACTTCATTCTTCGAAACAGATAGCCCAACACCTGAAAACCAAGCGTAAACTTGCACACAACAAGAAGCCACATAGAAGCAGATATAGAGTTGTTCAAAGATGGCTGCAAAGATTTATAGTAGGCTTCACTAGGAAGAACAAAGCCATAAATGCCAAAATTAGGACTATAAAGAAAGTACCATGTTTCGTATAAATGTTTTACATAAATAAATGCAGTTGCAGATTACTGGATTGAAGACTATAATCAACATAAAAGACGAGACCGATCTAACGACCTAAAAAACGGCTGGACTGGGTTGAATTCGAACATCACAAGACTGAGAAAGATGAAAGGAGTAAGGGAAGACTTATATTCAAAAATGAATCTAAAAAGTCTTAGAAGGAAGCACTGCTTCAAATCACATGAAATTTCTTGGAAAATCTACATGACTACTATCTGCTACAAATAATACTTAAAGGACTTAAAAAGATGCATTTTATCTTTTTTCTAATTGAAAGTAACATGATTACCTAGATTTTCCCATTTAGCTATTGTGAAATAGAAGATTGTTCGACGGCGTGTGCTACCCATTTTTGCTAATCTCCTACAATCTCCCATAGATTAAACTGATTCTTGGTGATTTAAATTCAATTATAGGGGACCGCGGTAGCTTAGTGGCCGAGGCGCTTGACTTCAGAGTACCAAAGCTACTCAGGTTCGAATCGTGAGCACTGCACTTACCCAGGATGTTTGTAGTGTCTTAGTTGTAGTTGGGCATGGGGTACTGCAAGGGTGGGGTATGTTAGACCTATGTACAGCACTAAATATACGCTGGGTGGGAAGAGAATCATGGAGTTGCTTTTGATCTTCCATGATTCTTTAACAAAAAATACAATTATTAAAGTAACGGGTGTTCAAAAAACGAGAAACAACTAGGTGGGGTTTCATTTTTGTTTATTGATAGAAATGTCCTTCAAAAACTGACAGTGGAGCTGGTTGAGTCCTCAATGTTTTTGCCTGAAGTTGCTGTTGACTACACACAATTTAAAAAATTCCTGAACGTTTCAAACTCTTTTGTGGTACACTAAAAGCTGTATAGAAAAAATCATCGAGGCTTATGAGGAATGAGTCTAAAACATCTATTTCGGCACTTTTCGCAACAGCTCGAGCTGCTACGTGCGTATTAAAGGTAATAAAACATTACTCTTTTCTGTGGCCGTATCTTAAAAACTAGATATTGTCACGTCAATTAACAATTTACAAGAAACCTAAACAATGTGTAACTAAAAACAGTATAAATAGATCACCAACCACCCCACATATTTTTTTTTCATTAAGTTTTATTAAAATAGTGCAAACGTGCAAATTAACTGTAACATATATTGAACACAACTATAAACTCAACATAAGATATAAATTTAATTAAATCATTAATATTTTGTAGCAACTCCAGTTTTTATAAAACCATAAGCAGTCTTGATAGAACCAAAATCCTAATATAATTTTCATCAAGATGATGCCACTTTTCCTGTATCCCCTCCCACAATTCTCCTCTATTTCTAGGTCTAACGTCGAGAATGAATTCTGTTTAAAAGGCCGATAAGTTTTCAGTTGGATTCAAATCGGGATTTTTTGAAGGCCATTCCAATACATTTACCCAGCTCTTTTGAATCCACTCTTTAACAATTCTGCATATGTGAACAGGGCAATAATCCTGTTAAAAATTAAATTGTTTTCTGGAAATCTTTGATTAATCCTTGGTAACATAATGGTGTTCAAAATATTTCGGTAAGCCTCTCCTATTAGGTGATTTTTTATAATGAAGCAAGTCCCTCGACCTTCTGCAATTATCCAAGCCCATGCGAAAACCGACCACTATTATTTAAACTACGAACATATCTGTCCTCAAACCGTTGATTTCTGGGTCTATATACCCGTATTCTATCATTATTGCAAGATTGTAAAACCTTTTCGTCCGAAAAAACAACATTACTCCAGAAGTCATCATCTCTATTTAGATAATGGAGTGCAAATCCTACTCTAATTTCTTTATGCTCTTCAGTTAAAAATTTTATCCTGGCAATAAGTATCCTAGAATATTTTTAATGCTGCAAATGAATCAATAGACCGAAGGAAAATAAACATGAACTCGAACAACAATAGAAAGCCTTGGTTCTCAAGCACAATAAAAAATTTAGCAAAAGAAAAACGTAACGCTTATCTAGCGTATTTGAGGAACAAAACTAATGAGGAACATGAACAACACGTAGAAAGTCGAAACCGGGTAAACGCAGAAATACGGCGACTGAAAGAAGAATATTGGGAAAACTTCACGAGCGAAATGCAACATGACCTATATGGATCTCAGAAACAAATATGGGGAATGTTAAGGAGAAGGGAAAAAGAAACCAATGAATTCGTACAATCCAGTACTATTACAGAAGAAAGCTGGGTGGAATATTTCAAAAAATTATATGTTGAAAATCAAAACATAACAATAGACGAAGTACAGGAAGATGAAATAACAATAAAGATAGAAGAACACCAAGTAGCGTTGCATATAAAACAACTAAAAAACAGAAAATCACCAGGTAACGATGGCATAAATAACGAACTTTTGAAATACGGCGGTAAAGATCTACATTCGCAACTAACAATGCTATTCCAAAAAATTATAGATAGTGGAACAATACCGAAGGAATGGAAAAGAAGCATCACAGTTCCTATCTTCAAAAAAGGCTGTAAAAAACTTCCAGACAACTACAGAGGAATAACACTTCTTAATTCCATCATAAAACTATTTACTGGTATCTTGAGAACTTGCCTAAACAACTACATCGACATGAGCGACGAACAACAAGGATCTTGCAAAAATCGATCTACTGTAGACGCCATCTTCACGTTACGACAAATTGTTGAAAAAGCATTTGAATTTGAGAAACCAGCGTTCTTGTGCTTTGTCGATCTCAAAAAAGCATTTGACAGAGTGAGAGTATCTGACATAATAAAAATACTTAGAGAACATAACGTACCTCAAGAAATAATCAGATCTATAGTACAATTAAATACTGGTACCATAACACGCATAATGGTAAACAACAACCTGACAGAAGAAATTCAAATCAGACCGGAATTAGACAAGGCGATTCGCTAAGCCCGTGTCTGTTTAACACAATCATGGATAGCATAATACAAAAAGCCAAAACAGCGGGTCGAGGAGGGGAATTAAAAATAGTATGTTATGCTGACGACGCCGTTTTAATAGCGGAAGATGAGGACAAGCTCCAAAGATTACTCCATTCGTTTCACCTGGCATGCATACAATACAACATGGAAATATCCGTGGAAAATCGCTAGTAGTGTCTAAACAACCTATACGATGCAAACTCGCAGTTAACTATAAAGGAATAGAGCCAGTAATGAAATTTAAATACTTAGGAACAGACATAAGTGCCTACCAAAACAGAGTAGAAGAAACAAAGACAAACAGAAAACGCCTTAAGGGTCGTAAGGTGTTTAAACGAAACAATATAGAATAACAAATACCTGAAACGGGAGGCAAAGTTTAGAATATATAAAACATGCGTCCGCCCCATCATGACCTATGCCGTGGAAGCCAGAGCGGAAACAAAGAAAACTAAAGCACTGTTAAGAACAACCGAAATGCAAGTACTCCGCAAACTAACAGGAAATCGGCTGGCAGATAGAATAAGAAACAACGACATCAGACAACAATGCGATGTCCCACATATTGTAAGATGGTCGAGGCACCGAAAGCCAGAATGGAATCAGCACGTTTCCAGGATGACTCCAGAAAGAATAGTGAGGATTGCAAGAGCTGGAAAACTCTGATCACGCAGGCCGGTGGGAAGATCACCTAGAAGATGGGTAGAGAGTAGAACATCCACCTCCTATAAAAATTAAATGGTTGGAAAGAACAGGCTGAAAGCCTAAAATGAGAAGAAGAGTTAAAAATTGTTTTCTTGCAGCTGCGCTGTTAATTAAACCAGCTTGTCTTACACATCCACGTGCAGTTTTAACCGAACCTGGAAAATCTGTTTCCTCTCGCGCTACCACTGCTGTGGAAAAGGGTGCTTGCGTAATATAATTTACCAAAGCAGCATTTTCTTCTTCACTAGATGCTTTTGGACGTCCAGATCCAAAACGACGTGCATAATCGTGTTGCTGATACCATATTTTTTTAATTTTGGAGATGGAGCTATAACTAACATTTAAATCAGCAGCAACGCGTCTTAATGATCAACCTTCTTCTAGTTTTGATATTGCTCTTATTTTTTTTATATCACTTAACTGCTGGGAATTTTCACACTTTTGAAATAAATTTATTGTGACATTGACAACTAATAGTTACAATAAAACAACGTAGTGCCAACTATGATTCGATGACATGGATTTTTGATTGATTGATTGATTGATTTGTAAGAGCGAGATATAGGACGCGGTTTTCCAAGCATCTCTAAGCACTGCAGCCATCATTGGCTTATTGAACACCCTAACTAAGAATTTTGCCTATCTGATGACATGGATAATTAGTTACAAAGGAAAAAATTAGTGTTTCCATTTTCTGTCCCCAATTGTATGTATATCTACAATACCCAAGTAGCACCAAATACTTTACCAATATTGGTTCAATATTGGATATGTATCGTTCCTTGGCTCAACATTTTATCGTGCAGCCCACCTACTGGCCCACAGATAGGAGGAAGGTTCCTGATGCCATAGACTTCTGTGTAACCAAAGGCATATCGAACAACTACCTGGAAATAAAATCTTGCTTCGAACTGTCTTCCGACCACTCACCGCTACTAGTAAATGTTAATACGCAGGTCATTTACAAAAGCACTCCGCCAGTGCTTCACAACAAAACAACGAACTGGGAAATCTTCAGGAACGAGATAAACGAGAACCTACAACTCAAACTATCGCTAAAGACACCAAACGAAATGGACCGAGCAATAGAACACTTTAATCGCACTATCCAACGGGCAGCATGGAGCTCAACTTCTGAGAGTAACCCAAATATAAAAATAAAACAGTGCCCCACCTACATCAAAGATATGATTGCAGAAAAACGCAACTTAAGAAAACGGTGGCAAATCACCAGAGCCCCGGCGGATAAACATAAATTAAACCAAGCGATCAAGCAGGTTAAAATATTACTGGGCAACAACAGAAACCGAGAAATCCAAGAATACCTAGCTGGACTTTCTGTAACAGAAGCTAATGACTACTCCTTGTGGAAGGCGACGAAGAAAATGAAACAGCCACAAAAACCCATACCTCCCATTAGGAAAAAAGACGATACCTGGGCAAGGGACAACAACGAAAAGGCGTATGCCTTTGCTGACTATCTGGCCAAGGTGTTTGAGCCGTTTCCATCACAACTTACAGCTGAGGAAGAGACGCAGATCCATCAAATACTAGAAGCGCCGTTCCAAATGGACCTACCTATAAAAAACTTCAAGGTGAATGAAGTCAGAAGAATGGTTATGAAACATGCACATACCAAAAAGGCCCCGGGATATGACTTAATCACCGGTAAGGTATTACAAGAATTACCTACGCGTGGGTTCTATTTTATCACCATGATTTATAATTCAGTCCTTAGATTGGGCTATGTACCATCCCAATGGAAGGTGGCACAAATTATACTGATACCCAAACCTGGAAAGCCAGCACAAGAAACAAGTTCATATCGCCCAATTAGCCTTTTACCGATAGTATCGAAAATCTTCGAAAAACTCCTTCTGCAAAGATTACTACCTATACTCGAAGCTAAAGAAATGATTCCCAAACACCAGTTTGGATTCAGACAAAAACACTCGACGATTGAACAAGTCCATCGAGTAGCTAAGAAAATCAGACACGATCTGGAAACAAGTAGATACTGCTCAGCCGCGTTCTTGGATGTTTCCCAGGCCTTTGACAAGGTTTGGCATGAAGGACTGCTGTATAAAATCAAAACTCAGTTGCCACATAACTACTATCAAATCTTACAATCTTACTTAACAGACAGGTACTTCATGGTAAAATATCAAGATGTACAAACAACCCTAGTCCCGATTATGTCCGGAGTACCACAAGGCAGCGTCCTTGGGCCAGTGCTGTACATATTGTATACAGCAGATCTGCCAAGAACTAGATTAACCTCAATTGCCACTTTTGCTGATGATACAGCAATCCTAGCATCACATAAGGATCCCAGAATAGCCTCCAAAAATCTGCAGAATCATCTAAATAAAATCCAAGAGTGGCTCAGGAACTGGCGCATAAAAGCGAACGAATCAAAGTCAGTACATGTCACCTTCACACTAAAAAAGAACAATTGCCCAACAGTCCAACTAAATAAGTGCGTTCTTCCACAAAAAGATGTAGTGAAATACCTGGGAATGCACCTGGACCGACGCCTTACGTGGCAGACTCATATATTAACTAAACGCAAACAACTTGGTCTCCAATTTTCTAAAATGTACTGGCTAATGGGTCGTAAATCTCAGATGTCACTGGAAAACAAAGTATTATTATACAAAGCAATACTGAAGCCGGTGTGGACCTATGGGGTACAACTCTGGGGCTCTGCAAGTGAATCCAATATCGCAATACTCCAAAGATTCCAATCAAAAGTGTTACGCTCCATTGTTGATGCACCATGGTTCGTTCCAAACACAGTGATACATCGCGACCTCCACATTGAAACAGTGAAGAGTGAAATTAAAAACTTTAGTGCTAATTACAAAGATCGTCTTCAAGAACACCCTAACGTGCTTGCCAGAGCGTTGCTTAATGTGCCCAGTGTTAAAAGACTAAAAAGATTCGATCCACTGGACCTCCCAAATAGGGAATAAAATGTGTACTTCAATTCCATGTATTATGTATTAACATATCTGTGTTAAGTGCCTAAAGGAGCAAGCCAGTGGGCCAACTCCGACTATGTTATTTATCATTGTTAATAACTTTACTGATTGTTTGCTGCAGAACAGATTGTAAAGGTCATGGATGCTAATTAAAAAAAAAAAAAAAATTTTCTGTCCCCAATTGTATGTATATCTACAATACCCAAGTAGCACCAAATACTTTACCAATATTGGTTCAATATTGGATATGTATCGTTCCTTGGCTCAACATTTTATCGTGCAGCACATGTTGGTACATCATTGGGCAAACATGTTGGCAGCAATATAGGAATTCAGAGTTAAAGCCAATATTTAACCAATAAATGAAATACCGTAGTAGAACAATATTAGCCACCCAACATATCGCCAACGTAAAACCATTAATGCGTCTACAATATATATTTAAGCATGTTGGCACAGCATTGGACAGACATGTTGATTCCAATATAGGAATTCAGAGTTAATGCCAATATTTAACCAATAAATGAAATACCGTAGTAGAACAATATTGGCCAGCTAATACATCGCCAATGTAAAACCAATAATGCGTCTACAATACATATTTAAGCGTGTTGGCACAGCATTGGGCAGACATGTTGAAGCCAAAATAGGAATTCGGAGTTAATGCCAATATTTAACCAATAAATGCAAAACCGTAGTAGAACAATATTGGCCAGTCAGTATATCCCCAACGTAAAACCAATAATGCGTCTACAATATATATTTAAACATGTTGGCGCAGCATTACACGGATATGTTGAAACCAATATAAGAATTGTGAGTTAAAGTCAGTATTTAACCAATGAATGAAATACCATAGTTGAACAATATTGGCCAGCCAATATAGATTAACTCCCCTAATTATTTTAGAGAAAAATATGTTATATAAATTATTTATTTAGAATAAGAAACCGTTTTTAATGTTGTAATTGTATTTTCAATAGGTTTAGCCGTTTCCGAGAAAATCATGAAACACTTTTCACTTTCTAAGCTCATTTTCATAATAGCGTTGACTTTGACAAATAAAATTCAAATTATCAAGTGCATACGAGAATATTTCATAAAATAATTGTAACAATAGGTAATGTGTACGGGTTGCTGCAAAATATGGAATTATATATGCTGTTAAAGCTGACATTTTTAGATATTCGTAAAATGTTTTGTACCTGAATGTCTTATGCCATTTTTACGCATATTTTAAAGAATTCGTCGACTTTTAACGCTTGTTGCATATGTTGAATAACCTATTTTTGTAAATAACGACGTACACATTTTTTGAAAAAACAGACAGATAAAGTTCCTACACCATTTATAAATAATATGGCATATTAGACTGCATTTTTACAAACTTATAACAAAGGTTCAGAAATGCCATAAATCGTAAACCGTCTTAGTTTCATTGTACTGGTGGTAATTCTAAGCCCGTACTTAAGTAAAAGAAACTGACGTCATTCGCCTATTAGAGAAATTTCCAGACTTTGTAAACGCTAGCTTTTGCATTCAAATTTCTATAACTTCCCTGAATTAAGAATAGCGAAGAAATACAAGAAATAAACTGTGCGCGTCATAAAACTCCAAGAATGAAATCCAGTACCTCCTAATAGAAATTTCAAAGAGATGAGTAATATTAGATAAAACGTAAGCAAAATAAGTTTGTCTTAGAATTTCCCAAATGACCATGGTTGTATTAGTTCCGGTGGCGTTACAAGATGTTACCTAAAAACGAACTAAAATACATTCTACTTTTTTTTATTTTACTTCTTAGAATTAAACTACCTTGCCAAATTCATTATGCTTAGTAAAATTAATAAAAATAAAATGATAATCTAAATTGTTTCATTACTTTATTAAGTTCTGATTTTTGTTTTATTAATTCGTAATCGTCATTTCTGGACGGTATTTTGATTGAACATTAATTTAAAAAAATACCACGGAAATAGAACGGAAAATAGCACTAGATAATTAGCATCGGAAAAAACCCATAACAAATGCGCTTGAAAAGCAACCTCCTTAAAAAGTCTCATAAATAAGAAGCACAAAAACTTTAGGTAATAACGCTGTGCCGCTGTATAAAAATGACTAGAACAAAAACTCAAAAACTTAAAAATCCCAAAATTTTAGGAAATAAGTAAATTTCTATTATTTTTAGTTGCAAATGTTCCTTGAACCCTAAAACAGTATCACTACTGGCGACGCCGCTGACATTTTTACAAGAAAGGGCTCGTTTTGCTACCTGTGCCGTGTTGGAGGATTAGTCAGTTTACTTAAATATCAATTTTTCAGTGTTGAGTTCAGCGTTCGTCAAGCAACATTTTAATGCTGCAATCGTTTTCTTATTATAGTATACTACGAATTAATTATAGGGTGTTCTGACTGTAAGTAATTGTGTTGAAAGTGTTCATAGTTTATTATTGCAAGTAAGTATAAACTATATTTAGTATGTGTATTATTGCTATTTTATGCATAATTTATAGAAAAAGATGTCTACTCTTCGAGTGCGCAAAACTTAGAAAAAAGCGTATGGAATATTTCATGCACATTTTCCAATACAACTTAGGCTGTATGTTACATCCGGCGCCAGTTTTTTTTTCAATAAACTAAAAATTCGTCGGTCGTTCTGTATAATATCGGTTAGAAATATACCTATTCTTATAGCAAATATCGTAAATGTGTCAGGTGTTTTTCTATTTAAGTAAAAGTAGCAATTTAAAAATTAACTTATATTTTCTTTTTGCAGCCGCGATTCGTAAAAGATTTCCAACTATTACCGATGCCCAATTTATGGAAAGGATGGGGACCTTTTTGTGCACAGCGAAGGATCGTGATGGAGGACGTAAAAGGAGAAAAACCGCAATAGTATAGAATGAAAATAATGTAGTATAAGATTTTATGTACCTTCTGTTTAATGTTTTTTCAATATATATTTCAACCAAAAGTTTTGATATGTAACCCTAACAAAACTACTAGAAAAAGAAAGAGCAGTTGTTGAATCTAGAGGCGTGAAAACATACTCTTAATTAAAAACAAAGGTTGGTTACCATAGCAACAAAGTAACTAAGCGTATGAGGACTTAATATTGAAAAACTGAAATTAAACAACCACACTTTTTAATGCTATTTTTTATATGATTATTATTTATTACGTACTAAGTATGACATTAAGACTTACATTCTGCTCGCGGTAAATTGTTTCCTACTTAGTTTGCCACAATTTCTTAAATATTTATAAAATTATAACATATGGACATATGTTGGCTGCCAATATATTACCAAAAAAGGTGACCAACAAAGTGCCACTAAACTTTTCAGATATTTTACCTAAGTAGATTTTACATATAAGTCATACCTTGGTAGCCAATATATAAACAACAAAAGTAATCAACAATAGACCAATAAATTTTGCAGATATTTTACCTAACTAGATTTTATATATTGGCCATACCTTGGCAGCCAATATATAATCAACAAAAGTGAACAACAATAACCCAATAAACTTTGGAGATATTTTGCCTAACTAGATATTATAATATTGGTCATACCTTGGCAGCCAATATCTAACCAACAAGAGCGACCAACAAGGGACCAATACATTTTGCAGATATTTTACCTAACTAGATTTTATATATTGGCCCAATCTTGTTAGCCAATATATTACCACTATAAAAAAACGTTACATTTAGAGATATCGCCAATATAACAGAGCCAATATTGGTCCAAGTTTACTGTGCTACTTGGGAATGCTTATAATAGATCTTCTTACAATCAATTCGACTGCTTTTAAAGAGAGCAATTTCCTGTATGATTTCTCTATCCGGTACATGCTTGGTTTAACGAGTTGTTAGCGCAGAATTGTTCTTAAAATAAAATTAGGCCACCCTAATTGGATCATCAACGTTTTAAAAGCAAATTGCTATTCTTCGGATGAAAACAGAAAAAATATTTATTAATGTTTTTGTGGCTGACAAAGTTTCTCCCTCGTCCCTTTTAGTATCGACGTATCCGTTTTCTATTAAAAAGTTACAGGATTGTCGCCGTTTTATTCAGACAGATCCTGACCTCGCATTTTATTTCGGGAATAAAAAGTTTTCTTCTATTCATTTCTGCAGATAAATCGTGCCGTAACCATTGCCTAACATCGGAAACAGAAGCATAAATCGGCGAATTTCGGTGCTCGGCGAAGTCTGTCCTATTTAGCCGGAACGTTTAAGTCGTTCGAGTTTTCTTCTACTTTTTATTTAATTTTATTTCGCCGACTCCATCATCACAAATCTCGAGTAAAAGGCGATGTGTTGTCGGCGAAATACGGCACATCTGCGTGTGTGTATGTATGTGTGTGTATCTCGGGATAGTGCAGCGTCCTAATGCGGTTTACGTCGGTCAGCCTCTATAAAACTGTCTTGTTGATAGTATCCTCTTTTATTACAGACACACTAAATGGATTTGTCTTAATGTATGGCCTTGCATAACTCGCTTTTGGCTTACGACTTCTCCTCATCTTATTTCCTTTCTAGTTTACAGGCGGAAAATTAGAACGACTGCCGTTGGGATTTAGTTTACAAGTGACTACATTTTATGTTTTTCTTCGGCTCAACTTTAGTCTTTATCAAGAGGATTGTGCTACGCGAATCGAGTTTCGCCTTTCTTGCCCTCGCGAATCGCGCCTGCTCGGCCCTGGTCATATTTTAAAGAAATATATTGATATACGCGGAAGGTGTAATGGTACTTTACGTGAATTCGAGTTAGCTTTTATGGCGGGATCCGAAAGCTCCGCGTTATTGTTCTATTCTATTTAAAACTCATACCTAGGGCTTTCGGAAACTGGCAATTTTGCTCGGTTGTCGTGTGTTTTCTCTACACCCTCAGGATAACGGAAGATTGCATCGTTCTGCTGACGCTTGATTAAATTGTTTTTGTTTTTCGGCAAAATATAGGAAGCTAACACACGCCCGTTGCGTTTAACGTTGCTTAAACGCAATCTCTATCGATTGAAAACGTTAGAACGCAATTTTAAACGAAACTCGGTAATTGGCCAAGATTGGATTTATACATGAAACAACAGGGTTTTCTTTTTAATTTTATATACGAACGATAGTAATATGTTTAATAATTCGATTTAACCGCTTGAAGTATGTGTGAAACGTGTATTCAAAATTGAAACCCGTGGTATATTAGTGTAAAGAGATGCAAACAAAATCAATTGTCTTAAAATCTTTACCTTACTTTACAAGAAGTGATTTAAAAATCCTTCAAAACAGGTTGCGATTGCTGAGATGTTTCAAAAACTAGGCATAAAGAGGAGGAAAGTTCTTATTGCTTCCTAAACCGACATTCTTCTCCATTACAGCATCACACTTACATTCACAAGCCACACTTACTATGTATTTTTGATTAAGAAAGTAGATTCTATCAACAGTAAAGCTACCGGGAATGCAAAACAAGCTGCCGAAATTTGGATGTTAGATGCCTATTCTCAGAATGATTACAGTCTGGAATCCTGTGACTTATTTGATTTTGATCGGATAAAAACAACGTAATTGAAGCGAAAAAAATATAATTTTGCAAGTTGTAGGAAGAAACTCCAATATTAGTACAAGTCGCATGGTTTCGCTTGACTAACTTGTAATTTGGAGTTCTTAGCAAGATTAAACCGCGTGATAATTCTTCTGAAAACCAACAATACATTTTCAGATTTAGGAAAGGCTCATATTGATCTACTACGTCAAAGGACAACATAACAATACAAAATTTGTGACTTGTCAAAATAATATTTTCTGAACCAGAAAAACATCAAAATACAATAAGGAAACATGAAAGGATTGGTTTTTTGTAAATATTTTTTTTCAATCATTCATACAACCGTTCTCCCACCGGAACCGCTGTCGCATTACTTTGTACTTCAGGGGGGGGGCGTCCCTTACATACTACCCATTCATGAAACATGCACCCTAAACTTCACTAAGTGAAATACGGTCGCCGCAGGCGCGGTTCGACCACGCAGCCGATCGAACCGAATTTCACTGTGACGTCGACCGACAGCGCGTATTCGCACTGCCCCATCGAGGTCCCTTATTTTAAATATCTAGTGAACTCCGTATTATTTACTAATACGCTAGCGTCTATATCGTTAAATCGTAGTGTTGTCTAGGTCCTACACAACATTACGATTTAAATTTCCAATTGAAATGCAATAAATACAATGTCAACTTCAGAGTATCTGAACCCGTGGGATACGCTCTTGGTATATTTGTGAGTAAAAACGTGAAATACGAACCTAAAAAATATTTTTCGTAGTGGAGATAAATCGATTCTTTAAATGCAACACAGTGTATATTTTTGGACTGTTTAAGCCCTTTAAGTAGTGTCCACCATTGTGTATGAAACACCCAGTACTTTTTAAATTTGTGCGTTCTTCCGATTGCAATCGCCATTCTCACAAATATAATGAAACACCACAAATGATATCTTTGTGCATTCATATGCCTGGTTATGAAGTTTTTGCAGGCCTTAGAGGCCTATCGCTTTTTGTGTGAGACAAGGCTAAGTTAGTTTGTGCAATGCACAATAGGGCCCAACTCTGCAGGTTACCGTGTTAATGTGAAACCGTGCTTGGCTTGCCTGTTGTGTGAATGGTTTTTGTCTATGGTCTTGTGCCCAATGGCAAATGGAGACCGGGACCCAGTACCGATCACCCATGGAGTTTCCGACCCCTGGAGAGATTCGAACCGGGAAACGTTTGGACTATTACATCCAAAGCTTGGCTCTTCTACCACTAAGCTAAGCTATCCCCGCCCTTCATATGCCTGGTTATTTAGGTACATTTTCACTTTTTTGGTTGTTATAGCTGAATTTTAAAGCATTGATTACAACACAATGTTCCTTAATGATTCCACAAACGACTAAGTCACTTGTTAGGGGTGAAAAGTATATCTTAAAGCATGAAAAGCCTATAAAAATGGTAAATAAGGTACACAAAATAGCATTGATACAAACGCTTACAGTTTACATATATAAAAAACCAAAAAGCAGCGGAATTTATATATTAAGATTAAGATCCAAATTTTCCACCGATCGAGATTACAAAGGAAATTAATGCCAAGTGTCAAGCGGCCAAACTGGCAATGGCCGACATTTCCCTATGGTGTTATAAATTAGAGACTGCATTGTAGATAGTACAAAACATAAAAAGTAATAAAATATTCCAGATATGTAAAAGAAATACTTTTTATACGCTACATATTAATTATGTAAATGAAGTTAATTGCTAATTTATAAAAGGAAATAATTAAATAATGTGGCATTTTAAAATAAAATATCACATTTTACACTTTCCCTGTCCTTTCCAGATCTTAGAAGCCGTGACCGCTGGAAAGAGAACTGCAGCCAATGTAAAAGACAGTACGTATAATATACGACCAAATATATAAATTGATTAGAAATTCGTGGCATTGTTCTGATTATGGCAGTTTACTAAGGTAAACAATCTTTACTAACTTAAGTGTTCACATATATCGAAAACGTAGCCCGATTTTATCGTATTTTTACACTACTTTCGGCTATTGTTTAACATTAGTTCTTATGATTGTTTCAATAGTTTTTCACTTCATTTCAATCACAGGTATGTACGTTGTCTACTAAAGTACAACCATTATTTTAAGGCCGACTCTTTATGCATTTGACTTAGGGATTATCTGTACCTGCTAGGGGCACTCAGATAGAACCAGCCAATGTATTCAAGTAAATTTAAATTTTACACATTTTTATATCATATACAAAGTTTCTTCTATCTGTTCAGCATCATTACTGCAATGACTGTAATCTAAACGTTCAACATCAATTTCTTCGTCGCTACCACTATCAACATCGCAGTCAAAAGGTCTCCAAAGTTCCATAATAATGCGAAATACAAATAAAATTAATATCTGTGTACAACTACTACACGCTACAAATTCACAACTAACATTGCATCAACCCTTTAATTTGGGAAAGTATACAATGCCAAATCATAAGGCTTAATTACCTGACTCATCCGAAAAACAAATAGAAAGGGAAATTCTTTACTACATTTTCAAAAGTTTCTACACAAGAAAAATATTAAAATACCATTATGTTTCCATTTTAAAATACGCACATAGAGTACAGACTGTAGACTAGTAACAACCACTCGTTCTTTTGTTACGGCATTACACGCTTCACGCTGAGAGGAAATGACAAGATAACAACGACTCAAAGATTCGGTCTTAAAATAATGGTTGTACTTTACTTACTACTTGAGGGAAATGCTCAGCTGTTATTAATACAGTGAAGCGCGTGCGCAAATACCCAAATCCTAGATTTGCCAACACGAACTGGTACAGTCAAACTCGGAGATTATGTATATATTAATTGTGTAATTATGAAATAATATGATTAATCCACATAAATACGTGAGAGAGACCGGTAATCTTCTGATTTCGATTTGCTAATATAATAAAGTCATCCGAAACTCACACAGTCCGATACGTAAATGTGTATTATTTCATGTCAACTGAACGGTGCTAAATACAGACTCTACACTTTCGTTGAAAGTAGTAACTGTCAGTACTTTGCTACTAAAATATTTTGTGTTGGTGGTTGAGGGTTCCTAACCTGAATATTATTCAACATTCACATTATTTTCTAAATTTCAAAACTAGCTTTTGGAAGCCTAGGTTTCTAGTGGCAAGTAAATCAATTTCGCATCAAATAGCAAGAAGCATACTAGTCAACTATTCTTGATAAATACTTAATAAAAAAACTTTAGGAAACTTTGAACTTTAAGAAATTAACCCAACCCACTTCTTAGTAAACAGCCTCTGACAGAACTGTCTAACAGCTTAAAAAGAAATTAAAAAGGCAAGTTTATCGAAGATGCACATGTCATTTTCATGCTTCGTAAAATGAAAATAGACTAACTAGATTTTTTAGGTGTTATTATTTTTTGTCTATGCCATGTAGTCTCTGGAGGCACGAGTCAGAAAGGTACAACAATTAGCAGATATAAATATTACTATGAAATGCCCTATCTTTTAAATAAATACATTTTTTTATTTGACCTTGCTTTGGACGCCAAATACTAGCTGTGAAACGCTTCAATAATTATTGCTTCGATATATCCCTTATTGAATAACTTGCTCTTCATTAATTTTATTTTACTCTAATAAATGGTTAATCAAATCTAGACGATTTCCACCAACATATAACTTTACTCTAATCTTAGGGTTTTTAAGTATGCTGTAAAGGAAAACTTTGGGCCGTTTGATATTTAATATCAAAACTACAGCGACAGATTAAAAAAGGTTGAAATATAAATTTAACATGAAGCGACGACAAACAAATAATCAACAAATTTCACTATTCTATTTGTGTTCCTTTTTCTACATTCACATGAATAAACACGATACTTTGACCAATCTTCTACAGTTTAATAAATACACAATAAACATCATACTCGTACATTGAGTTGACCCACGTTATTACTGATGTTCTTTCTTTTAAATCGGTTCGTGGTTTGACAGTGACCTGCTACTGAATCCTTGCTGACAGGTAAATAGAAAATTTGAATATGTTATCCATACTTTGTTTAATGTAATACTGTTGAAGAGCTTGTACTATAATTTTATTGTGTGAATAAATCGTTGAACTTCTTAAACATAACCTCTTTGACGTTTCGTACTTGTTAAAAGTAATAATGCCACTTTTACAAGGTAGTAAAAATAAAACACTGCCGAATAAACAACTCACTGTCAACTAACGCCAAACACGCGGAATTCTGATCTAATTCACACTTATCTTCTTAAACTTTACCAATTTTCCCTTAAAAAAGCTTTCAAATTAACGATGAAACTATAAATAACTTCTATGACAAAATTTATTAACCTCAAACTATCAAACTGCGGCAAATTTGCAATTTTATGAGTGCCAGAGCGAGCGTAGTTTCGCTTCGATGTTCAACAGACTACTGAACGCAAAAAACTAGAAACAATTGTAACCGGATGCTATTACAACAAACATAAATTACACAAATAATTGAAAGAGCAACGTTTCCAGGTGGAAAATGATGTTACGTATTTCTTAATTCTAACAACCAATCAGGAAGCAACTCAAAATTGCCAAAATCTAAGTAATTCTAAATTTTACAAATATTTTTAAATTGAAAGGTAGATCTTATTTCAAATATTTATGCACCTGAAAATATGCACATTTAGAAATCCCACACAATATAATATGTTAATTCCTTCTGGAACAAATATTTCCATTTATTAAAATTACATTATTTCATTAAATTACAATAATTGGATTATTAAAAAGCCCTTAAGTGTGTGTTCTTAAAACACTCTAGTTCTACTAATGTTACAAACAAATCTTCAAATGCTAACCATACTGAGATATACAACTGAACACAAGCCTGCAGTCTCGAAGAAAAATATTAAACAGAGCAATCAGAAGGAAAACCCTATGTGAAATGACAAGACTACAAGAAAATCGGTTCCAATCTTTATTTAATAATTTATTTCAGAGACTAACTACAATAAAACTAGTTTAAGAATAGATTTTAAGCTTAATTAACCAATTAGGGATAATATAACACAGCAATATATAATTAACAATGTCACTTCATAATTCATATAGTCGCGGTTGATGTTTGAAAAGCTATATTTTAAATTTACTAAAGAATAATTTCCTTCGCTTTGAAAATTTGAGTACGAAGTACGAAGTTAAAACCAGCATATGAAATTCAAAATTAGTGTTTACAGTATCCAATGTTTTGTTATTTACATTTTGTTTGGATTAAAAGTTTGATCAGCTGCTAATTACAAACTTCCACTGTTAGCTATTGTTATCATCCTCGAACCACAATATCCAGCAAAATATCATTAAAATGTCTAACAAACACTATCTATATACAATTGAAATTAACTTCTGCTACGTATGAACTGAAATAAAATGTCGTGTAACTGACTAAAAATTGTAATTTTTCACACTGACTACAATAGCCTAAAAAGTATTGCTGCTGCTCGAATTCGTTCTAACAAAAACAATAACTCAAAGCCAAGCTTAACTCGGAGAACTTATATTAGGTAATATGCTGTATAAACTGATGACCTAAGTACCGAAAGTTGCTCATAGCGAATTTTTCGACTCACGTTGCGTTATTATAAAATACTCCAAACTG
The DNA here is from genome assembly GCA_014611495.1 of Limonius californicus. Lineage (NCBI taxonomy): Eukaryota > Metazoa > Arthropoda > Insecta > Coleoptera > Elateridae > Limonius > Limonius californicus. The sequence continues at coordinate 8,414 of JABXWE010016594.1, read as the reverse complement.
CAATTTGGCCTAATTTACGATATTACCAAATCTTCTGTAATGGCACTGAGCCCGCGGCGAATTCTACAAAATGACGGGGATAATTTTCAAGTTGCCCACTTACTCTGAACAATTCCCCGGGAAAATCTGACAAACCATCCATTTTCTCGAACATTCGACCAATGTTTCTTCTAATACCTACAGATATTAAACGGCGAGCCGTGATATCAAATTCAACGGTAATTTCCGCTCTTCAGCTCAGCAAAAAAATTAATTAAGAGGAAAGTAGACAAACAGCTCAAAAGTGGGTGTAAGCTTCTGATGAAAAAGTTGATAATTAGATTGGAAATATGTGGGTAGATTTTTCCCCACTTTCTGATCCTCAGCTGATACCCATGCACTTTACAGTTTGGTTCTCTTTCTGAAAAGGCAACACTTGAATGTTTTTTGAAAATTTCATAAAGGAGACGGGAAACCGACACAAAATTAAATCAAAACTCCAGCACTAGCAACAAACTTCAAGTCCGTTTCAAAGTGCGATTAAACACAGCAAATAATCAAGCACGAAATGGGTCTCGACTGCAGCAGCAACCACTCAAAAGAAGGGCTTTTAAAATCATGCCCGAATAATTTTGAACTGAACGCCACCGTACATCACCTTTATCCGTTATAGCGAAATAAACATCGATACGTTGAAGTACGTCGAACCGTAATGGTCTCTAAAAGCAGATAAACACAGCATCTAGGAATTGCATTATATTTGCTGCATTTGCTGCGGCCAACTGCATCCAGGCAACCGATTGCATTAACAAAATAAACAAACACAATAAACACAAGCCAGGAAAATGATGTGAACGTATGTGGAAAGGAAGTTTTAACAAAAAATTAAATTGAAATTAACGTGTGCAGTGTGGCGCTATATTAGGAAAGTTTCTAGACTCGAATATTTCTTAAATTAAAATTACCGAGATCCTGGAGATGAAATCTTGAGTTACTTGTGTTAAATTATTTCTCTTACATGCAGGCTTACTTAATAAGTTTCCTCTAACCTTAATGCGCCATGGAGAAGATGTAGAGTTGTGGCTTTACCCGCACATTTTCAAGGAGAGAGCAGAGCGTTTAAAGTGGATTGCTAACTTAAAATGTGCCTTCGCTCTATAAAATATAAACTTTGACATGAATCTTTCTAGTTATTTCATTATTAAATATCAAGAAATTCTTTATCACACTGCTGTAACTCCACTAATACTTTTAGAAAATATATAATGAAAATCCTAACATCGTTTGTGGAAACCTCATAGAATATCTTCTATTTATGTATACATACTGGAATTTTGTGAAATACAATTAATTTTCGCCAACATACTAATCTACACGGCAATAATAAACATATATTTTCGCATTTATATTGTCTATAGACTATAAATCAGTGGTCTCAAGCAAATAATTACGATTAGCTGACAACGACCGAGTAGCCACTCGTGATAATTGGTCACAAATGCCGATATAAATTCAAATTGTAAAATTATAGGCCAAGGAAATTGCAACTTACATGAAATTGCTTTATGCTGCGTGTGCAACGAGGTACGTTAGAGGCAAATAAATAGTTATTAGCAGTTCTGTTTAAAGTCTTTAATTTGAGAAGAAAGTCTATTAAGTCGCGTTGTTTGGTTGTATATTTTACACTAATACATTAACGATTCGTACTACCTCACCTACAACAGGGTACTTGTTTTAAATACAATGTGGCTTGTATAATGTCCAAGATCGTAACCGCCTTCATCCTCTTCGGAAATAAGCAAATATTTAAAAAGTATTCGCACTGATTACAGAATTAGTATTATATCGCCTATACACGTGTAATAGTATAAACAATAATAACTATATTTTTGAACAATAATCTTAAAATCATGTTTGATTCTAAATAAAAAATTCCTATTTTCCGTCCCATTCAACACATATATCTATTTTCTGTATATCTTTAATATTCTTGCATTTGGTAAAACTGTAGGTATTTATCAATGGAGACGTTAGGTATTTGGGAAAGTCCTCAAAAATCAATGTTCTTCTTACAAGATTCAAACCTAATTAAACGGCAAACGATGTTGCTTCAGCAGGACGGTGTTCTTTTACACAGTTGTGTCGGAGATTTTCTTAATAAAATATATTTGTATGAAAGGTATTAATGAGTACATGTTACAAATTTATAGGGTATGCAGAAGATTCCAAATAGACCAACCTTTAATAAGAAATTTATATCCGAAAACGCAGTTTTCGAGCTAAGACTGGACTCAGGAGTAATGCTCGAAATAATTTTATTTATTTGTCAAACAGTACAACAATTGCTGGAAATGGCGACCATCAACTTCGATGCAAGCACTGCACATCCGAAGAATAATTTGGGATACTTTTTCAAAAATGGCAGGCGTTGTTAAGTTCTTGCGCTGCAGCCAGAATGCGTGCTATAGGGGTTCCACAGTTAATAGCGGGCTACAGGATTAAATAGAATAGGACAACAAAAATACTGCCTCTCGCTTTCTGTTACATTACGTATACGCGAATTTTAAATACGCTCCAAACTATTTCGCCTACCCAAGAGTTACCGAAAGAGAAAACGAAGTTTCCTAAGTAAAAGAAAGATGTCAATATGCTCGTTTACCTGACTACAACCGGTCCAAAAGCGAAACCTTCAGACTCTTCATATCGTCCCATAAAAAAATCTCGAGACGTTATGTCGGGGGAGTGTAGGGGCCACGTTAGTGGTCCTCGTCTGTCAATCCAATTGTCACCGAATACTTAGTTGATGTAGTCTCGAGAGGAAAGCGAAAAGTGTACCGGGGCACCATTATACTGCAACCACATCTGGTGACGAATCCCAATGGTACTTCTGACAATTCTTCTTGCAAGAATGTCAAGTAAACAACGCCAGTGAGACTAGGGGGAAAAAGATACGGCCCAATTAAACGACCGTCGAGAATACCAGCCCAGACGTTGATGCTGAACTTGTGGAATTTAAAGGGGGGAGGGGGAGCAGCGAGGGTTTTCGTCGGCCCAAATATGGCTGTTGTGGGAGTTAAAAATACTTTCTCTGTAGAAGGAACCCTCATCAGTAAATAGAACAAACCGTGGAAATTCGGGTTGTAACAGACAACCTTGTACGAACCAACTAGAAACATTAATACAAGGCGGAAAATCGACTGGACTTGTTAAAGATAATAGGAGTAGAGCTGTTATTTGTGCAGAACTAGCCAGACGCTTACATGATTAACATCCATGTCGTGGGTAATGGTTTTCTTGCTACTGGATGGGTTTTGCTCAATTCACCTCTTCAAATCTTGCGGTTCGGCAATTTCTCTGAATTCCGCAGTGTACCCCGTTGACTTCAAAACTTCTTGTATCCTGCAATCGTTAAAAATTCTGGCAAACAATTTATGAATTGAGGTTGACCAATTTGGAAATTGAGCTGTATACAACTGGCGAGCACGTCTACCATTACTACAAGCTTGGCCGTACATTAACACCATGTCAGCGTAATCGTGAAAAGTATGCGCATTCATGATGTATCTACAATTCACTGTTAAAATAAATTAAACTGACTGGTCACAACTAACACAAACACAACAGAATCTATTCTCACAAAAAGATTAATAACATAAGAGTATAGTATATATTTTCGCAACATTCAGATATATAACTGCTGTTATAACAACGTGTTGCTCGAAAACGGTGCGTTTTCGGATATAAGTTTCTTATTAAAATATGGTCTATTTTGAATCCCCTATATACCCTATAAATTTGTAACACGTATATATTAACACCCTGTAGTGTTTGTCAGGATCTGTCGCCGGATATACTTATGAAAGTGATCTTTCCTTTGTGTGTCCAGGCACATGTGTGTTTCATACAACGTATTTGCCACTACTAGATTATTTACTAGACAATAATCCATATTGTTCTATTGTTATTCTTTGTGATTGCAGTAGCGGGTAGACACTCCTCTGCAGCCCCGGTGGAAGATAGGTCTACTTCAGGGAAACGACCTTGCCCACGAGAGTCTTAGTTCTCTCCACTTCCCAAATCATGGTAGGAAACCATGTTCAAACCTAAATCCTACCCACAAACCTACATTACCTTTTCTTAGATCCTATCTTTTGGAAACTTGCCAACACGCCTGGCAAGCGTGATGTTTTAAATGCCAAACACCCCCTATGGAAATGTCAATTTTTAAAACTCAAGTACCCCAGGCGATTCACAATCCCATACTGTCTAGTCAGTGAATTGCCTCACGGATTCTGGGAGAGACAGAACATTGGCAACCTAAACAACCAAACTAAACTGCGCATAGCAACGTACAATACAGGATCCATCTCATCGGAGGAAAGATTGGAAGGACTGGAACATGAATTACGTAAAATCAAAAACAAAGATGACTCTAGCCATGGTGGAGTGGGTACAATCATACACAAAAGGCTATACACACGTATAAGAGGAATAAAAGCGGTCTCGCATAGAGCGACATATGTCACTATAAAAATAAACAAACTGGCGTCACTAAAGGTCATCCAGGTATACGCCCCAACAAACAGCTATGAAGACAAATATGCACAAGAATTCTATGAAGACATACAAGAAGACAACAGGGAAAAGTATATAGGAAGACATGGACTAGAAATGACAGAGACGCAATGATGATCAACTTACTAGAACATCATTATAACGCTAAACATTCTTAAAGAAAAAGATGATAGAAAGTGGACGTGGGTTAGTCCAGATGGACAAACCAAAAACCAAATCGATTATGTTGTAATGAAAAGTATGCTAATAATACAAGACGTAAATTAGTGCGATTCAATACGGGAAGTGATCACAGAATAGTAAGGGCCACAGTGAATATAAACCAAAAGCTAGAAAGCAGTATAAAAATGCAGAAAAACTTGACAAAACAAAGAAAATGTTGGAAAAAAGAAGAATTTTAATCAGTGAGAAAAAAATACAGTTGAATTTGCAGAAGTAAACAAGACAGCGAGGAAGATCGCAGAAGAAGATACAAAAAAATATGAAACGGAATTAGCCCAAAAAATACTGGAAGAGCATGCAAGCAAGAGCAAAGGGATGAAAATCTTTCAAAAACACAACAGTAGCAAAAACTATGTAATTAAGTTAATAAACAAAGACGGGGTCCTAGTAACGGACAGAAATGAAATTTTAAACGTAGTAAAGGAATTTTACGAAGACTTGTATAAATCAAAAATAGAAAGTGATGTGGAACCAGAAGAAAAATGGAGAAAGATAATAAATGTGGATTCGGAAGAAATACAACCAACAAAATTAAAATACCAAGAGGAGTGAGGCAAGGCGATAAAATGTCACCCAAATTATTTACATTAGTATTAGTAGATGCCTTTAAAAGTGTAGACTGGAGAAGCAGAGGGTTAAACATTGCAGGCGAACCCTTACACCATCCACAAGAAATTTATCTAACCGGAACTATTAGTGATGAAGACTGACTGTGATTAACTAAATTGTGTTAATTTCTAAGCAAACAACTGACAATTCTAAATAGGTGATACTTACCTGTCTGTTATTCTATTATTGTTACTCTAATTATGAACTCCACCATGTATAACAATTAATTGCTGAGCTGGTAAAACTTCTAATTACAAAAACTCCAGAGAAGATTTACTAGGCAGAATACCTGGCTGGTTTGCCATTGCCTTGCGAGGGAGAACGGCTGTTAAAAATCTGATGTTCCGGTATTGGGTATTGAACCCAGGACCTTCAACTAGAAGTCTAACGCGCTAACCTCTAGCCCACGGCAGCCTCGTTATTTTCTAACAGGAGGAAAATCCAAAATCTAAATGGATTTTTAATAAACCAGATATTTTAATTGTAAATACAACATTAAAATGTAGATCATTTTTTCCACATAATCCTTACTTCTATACACTTAATCCATCTCTCCAAAAGCTTTCCAATTCCTTCATGGTAAAAAAAAGTTTGTGGTTTCTTGTGTAACCAATTCCGCACAGCTTCAACAACCTCTGCATTCGAATGAAACTTTTGTTCCACCCCGTTCCTCTTTCAACGGCCCAAAAAGGTGGAAATTACTTGGCGGGAAGTCAGGCTATATGGTGGGTGGTCTAACAGCTCGAAACCAAGATCTTAAATGCACTGGATCGTTTTGTTAGCCACATGTGACTTAGCACAAACTTTTCGAAAATTGAGCGAGACGTGGACGATTGAAAATTCTAAATGGTGGATAATATTTAATTCGTATACTATTTCATCAATTTTAACACGTAACCCATATTTTCTACCATATCATTCGTTTAACTCTCTCGCTGTTGAGGTCTATCTTCGCAGTGAAAGGCCTACCAGCACGCTCTTCATCGCAGACCCTCTAGGTTCTGCCTTACCCTAGCATTTTTTCCAAATTGTTATTCAACACTATATTCTCTACATACTTTATGTATCAAACGCGATCTGGGTCTTCTGAGGCCAAACTGCCCCTGTGCTTTTCCAACATAACTTGCCCATAAAAACTTTGCGACAAAAATACTCTCATTTTTCAAAAATGATACCCTATATTGAATTGAATTCATTTTTAATTGGGATTCATAAATATTAGCACATTGCGATTGCTTTAACAAAGGAAAAAATAACTGTCTCGTACATTCAATTAAAACTAACTTTTGCAACGATATCGATTTACAGTTTTCCTTCCTCTTCAACATTGGGACACCGGGAGCCAAGATTCGATACAGCACTGGTAAACTACTAGATCTTTCCTGCATTATGAATTAAGAGGGAAAGTTTAAAGTACGTATATGTTACATAATAGATAAGAATCGTCCGGGGAGTTGCTGTAGTACACTTTAAAGATGCATTTGATTCGACGATCACCGCCAGCAGGGCTTGCATTTGTTAAAAGTCGCGTTCGACTTATCCTGAACACAGATTTAATTTAAACTTTAAAAACAAATTCCCCCAGGAATGTAGAACAAAATGCTGTTATTGGAGTTCCGGTGGATGCATAGAAAAACCCGGGCGTTTCCTTTGACATCTGAATTATGTTCGATTTGAAAGCGGATTTAAATAAAAGCCATCAGCGGAGAAAAGAATGAAAGAGTAAAATGTAACGGGGGCAATTTCGCATACAAACAAACAATCGCATAAAACACACAAATACACAATAAGCCGACGTCATAAAAGAGAAATGGCGCTGAAAAACCGCCGAGAAAAATCAGATAACAAACTGGCTGAAAACAATAATTGGCCCGCCGTAATCCGGGTCCAATTAGGCTTGTGATCAACTCAAATTGTGTCGGAGAAGGATGTAGAGGGTCGAAAACAAACCGTATCTGCGCTTTTACTTAGATATATAGTGATTTGAGGGCGTATCGTGTACGAGCGGTCGCAGAAAATTACCTAGAAATTCGTTTTGTACGACTTCTTGCTCATGTAAGGCGAAAACATTCGTTTTTAACATCTTCCTGGTGTAACTGTAACAAAATGTGTATATGGTGATATGCTTAGAGAGAGTAAGAGAGGTCAGGTTGCCAAGATTTGTCTATAGTTATGTCATAAATATTATTAATATTAATGTATGTTATTTTTCATAGCACCGAAAATCTATAAATTGCTGAAAACTAACCAATATATTAAACAATGGGCCAACAGGGAGGTACTTGTAAGTTTGTTACAGTTAAACTACTTCACGAGCAAGAAAGCTCCGGCTAAATGCAGCATGACGTTACAGTCTCGTAATTTTTGTTATGCAAACGATTCTGCCCAGTTTATCTTCTGTATTGTGCAGCATGAAGACAACAGAGCTCGTTCGTTGCACCAGAATGCACCGCTAACCTCAGGATTGCCACTCGCTGGAATTTGAATGCCTTTATTGGCAAAAAAAGCCATTATTTATTTCGCAATCCGGTTAATGACCGACAAATAAACAGATATATCTCGGTTGGTTTACACCGTGCTAGAAATATATGGGAATACAATTTGTAAAAATACATTTTTAAAAAGCACAAACAACCATTACTAGAACTGTCCAAACACTGAAGGTAACTTTTTTAAGACGTTTGAACTCAACTATAACTTTCATCTTCAAAATACATTAATTTTATTGTTTATTCGATTTGTAAACAGGTCCTTGTAAGCGTATTTTGCGTAGTTGCTTTCAGATATTTATCCACGAGCGTTTTGCAAACAGTATAACACATTACTGTAGGTGGACGCCGTGGTTCTGGCAGAAAAAGGTGTACAACTTGTTATGTTCATTCAAATTATGCCGCTCCATTTGAATTAATGTCGTACATTAATTGCCGCTTCATAGGGATTGAAAACGTCATTTTAATTGCCATTTTCTGATGTCGAGTACAGTTTGCATTATTTTTATTTTAAGATTGAGTTATGGGCGGGGGGGGGGG
>JABXWE010016593.1:0-35238 GCA_014611495.1 Limonius californicus | reverse complement strand
GCTAATTTTATATTTGTGTACAACATTATTGCATTCGACGTTTTAGCATATTGATATTTTTGTATTTGATATTTAATGTTACCTTGACATTTTTATCTCTAAGATTATTGAGTAGGTATGATATAAAAAGAGTATACAAACCGTAAACGACAAAAAAAAAACTTCAAATATATGTATTTTAAACAAGCTTGTAAACACAATATGATATCAAATACTTAAGAATATTTTATTGAAAATTAGTTAAAAGAGCATCCCCGATAATTTATTCGCAAACCAGATTTTGTTATTAGCGTATACCAAACTGAGATTTATTGGTAAAGCCTGGTAGGCCGTCAACGTTTGACGTTAACATTCTGATTTGTTAATGAATAACGTATGCATTAATCAAACCAGCAATAAATAAGAATATTGTTACAATCAGCGCTTATGTTTTACGTAGAGTTTGTCTTCCCCAGGACTGCGATGGAAAAGCAAGCTCTTCGAGTTCTATTTCTACTTAGAGAAGCCCAAAGCTTGTATACACAATATATAATAAGGATGTATATAAAAAGTACAGACTGCACCACAAAGTAAAGAAAAGTGAAAATGCGGACTATAACATTTTAAATCTGAAGTTCAAATAGAAATAAAATTTATATTGTGCCAGTTATTAATGTCAGCCCTAAATTCAACCCACTCTCTAATTAGTGTTAATTTCTGTAATATGTGTTTGTTGTTCGTTGTTATTCAGGATTACTAATTTTCACTGGAAATTAAATATTCCACAGGACAAGGATACTGTTCCGAAGAACAATAGGCAGTTTGAACTGAGCGTAAATAACAACTATGATACTATAGCAGACTCTAATCAAGCATATCCGTGGCTCTCATAAAATCAAATTATTACTCGCTTTATAGCCCACATGATGCGCTCGGCAATAATTAAAGGCAGACTAATCCAAGATCAATTACATTTTCTCGTAGTTGAAGCTCTACTCTGTTACAATAGTCTTTGTAAAGTAACTACAGTTTCTACAATATTTTCTGTATTCGCAGAAACCTGTTGCGATTTACATGTAAACGTACTATTCATTAGCGTTACAATTTTTTAATCAAAGCTGTAAATGTACTGGGATAGAAATACTAGTTTTCTTTTTGTTTGTTTAGTAATGACAGCTGATGTATATACAGGGTGTCTCAGAAAGAATGGGCCAGCGTTTAGTCATAGATCCTTTAGGTAAAAATAAACCGATTAAACCTAATATACCTTAGACGGAAAGTCCTTCCTTAGGAAGTTATAGGGCCTTAAAGTTCAATTTTTTATTTTTTCTTTTTATTATAATTTCTACAAATCTAAAGATATTTCTTTCAAATTTGGTACACATATTTATCATTATGTAGTACAGTCGCAGAATTATTTTCATTGACCAGACTTGACCGTAAGAGGCACTTAACCTACTACTGAAATTTTATATTAGCTCTAACTTTGTTATTAGTACAACATTTTAAAATTTTGTGTTATTTTCTGAAAAAGAATTAAAAAGTACAAAAATAAGGTACTCTTAGTTCATACGCGTAAAGGCAACCGTTTGCCTTAAAATGCTTGTCCAAAGTTTTGGGTTGCGGTTACGACATGCAATTATCATGTAGCCATGAACTCAAAAACAATGGGTAGTGCTTGTGACCTACAGTAAAGAACAATGCTAAGTCAATTAAATACTTTGATGTTATAGAAATTGTATTTTTAATTTCTGTTTCATTTACGAAAATGCCTCGACATAACGAACGTCGCTGCATTTTCGTAAACACAAAAAAGAAATCAAAAATACCATTTCTATAACACCATTATATAACCATTCCGAAGCCTAGTGTAAACAATTATCAATATTATTTTATAAATAACTTGAGCATCCCTCGTGTAACTGAAAACAATGGTTAGAAAATAAACCGAATACGGTTGACGTTAATTCAATTAGCAACGTTTAGTACATTCAACAATTTGTTGTATCATGAAAAAATATGCGGTTTTAAGCATAAGTTCACAAAGCATCTAATACTATAAGACCCTGGATTATGTAGTAAGTGTGCTTTATGCAGTAGAAAGTTTCGATAAATCTGAAGAGGTAGCAGTATATCAGCCTTCCAAAAGGAACGAAGTATTTTTATATCAACGTTGATAAACGCTTAAGTGACAGATAAACCCTTTCTGTAGCCAGAACCGCATTTAGACTCGCGTAGGCCTAGGCACATTTCGATTCATAGCACCTCCATGAACGAAATAGTAATATAATGATTATTTTGCTTCTTAAAACTTGTGTTATTTCTATTTGTTCGCCATTTACTATCAGTAAATACTACCAACGCTGAACCATGATGTATAACTCAAGATCGCCTTTAAAACTCTTTCTATTTTAAATATAATATATATTTATATATCAAACCTGCAATCAATCAAAACTCTTAAGAAGTAATGTCATAAAAATTTTACCGTGGTGATTAAAGAAACATCAAGAACTCTTTGGAATTATACATAATTCTGTTTACAACTTTTACTGGTTTTTAGATATTATATGCAGTTATGATGTTTTAAATGCAAATTCCGTCATGCGTATTTCAATATTTCGATTTTACATTGAATTCTTAGTCCCTTAATGCACCGAGTTATACAGAATTCTTATAGAAGGTTTCGAAGAAAAAACTTATATATTAAAACTAACGTTTGGCCGGTAAATGACATATATCATAAGTGTACTTCTTTCAATAATTGTGTTCTTTGCTAACCAGTTATTAACCCCATGCTATAGCACTGACAACCATTTAACAATCTGAGTAACCCTGTATGTCTTCTTCTTCTTCCTTTAATATAGTGCTTCTCCATCGTTTTCTAGGACAGACCATACTTCTCCCCCTGCCGGTCTGTTGTCCCTTATTGTTTTCACCACCCTGCTCTCGTCTATTCTATCCACATAACTGTTCCATTCCCTCCTTTTGTTAACTATCCATTCGCTGGTGTTATCTACCTGATAAGTTTCTCTTATGTTTAGATTCGTCACTTGGTGTCTTCTTATTTTGCCCATTATTATTCTTGAAATGTTTATCTCTGTTCTTTCGGATTGTTGTCTGTTTTTTGCTATTTATGTCTTGTTTCTGATGAGTAAGCTATTATCGGTATAACTACACCCTTCTATATTATTAGTTTTGTCTATACCTGTAGGGACAGGCAGCCTCCTGCTCCTGTTAGCTCTATTCTTTTAATCTTCTATTTCTTTATTTAAGTTACCATCACTTGTCAATGTTGTTCTAAGGTATATATTTAACTTGTTCTATATTTACTACCAGCTTGCATCGTGAAGGTTCGCTAGCTATTACCATCGACTTTTTTCTGTGGCGATATCTATTTTATGTTGCTTACATGTTTTAAGTGAAATAGCATTGTTTTAAATCGGTCAATTTTTGTCACCAGCATAGCTTGGTCCGCATAACATATGATTTTTATACTGTGGTCGCCCATAGGATTACCAACTCTCTGTTTTGTTTTCATAATTATTGAAACGTTAAATAAAATCGGACTAAGCGAGACTCTTGTCGAATACCCTTGCTAGTAAGTATTGCGTCAGTATTTGATCCCCTATATCTTATTTTTGTTTTGTTATAAGAGTAGAGATATCAACTATTAATCTAAGAATAGTGCGTGGTACTTGCTATTCGTTGAGTATTCTCATGACATCCTAAAGTTGTACATTGTCAAATGCTGTACTAATATCTACGAAATACATATAAGCTGGTTTGTTATATTCTAAAGATATTTTTATAATCTGCCTTACTACATATATCGAGTCATTACAAGGTGTTCCACTTCTGAAACCTTGTTGCTCGTCGTACCATTGCAAGCAATCATGCATGATGATTTATAGTTCTTCGGGTTTGCTCTGTGGCCCGTCTTAAACATTGGTATTATAAATAACACTTGTCTTCCAGTCTTCTGGTATTGTTTGTTGTTTAAATTGTGCGCAGTAATAACCTGTATGTACAAGTTGATAATGTCTACAATTGAACGCTACCTAATATCCTTTCCAGATAAATTCAGACTTCTGTCTTTAAACAAGTTCTTTTAGTTAGTGAAATTAACATAAAAGTAAGGATGGTTAGGAACCCAAATCTTATATACCGTGCCATCGGAAGTGACTAACCACCATATGATTTTGGGCAACCTACTTAACTGCAATTGATAAAACTGCCCACATGTCCAGTGAAGTGATATAATTAACAGACTGTTAAATAGGAACTCTTCTTCTTCTCAGCCTTACATCGCCCACTGTTGTACGTAGGCCCCTTTCATATATTTACATGATCCACTGTCTTGTACTACTAGGAATCATCTCCTGTCCGGTACTTCCTTTACATCATCAAAATGCGGTCTACCGACACTTCTCTTGATGATTCTCAGTCTCCACTGGTTCATCTATTTGAGTTCTGTCTCGCCACGTAACCCGTCCATCTCCAATTTACTTTGGCTATCCTTGATATTATGTCTGTGACATGCTCGTTGGATCTCCTCGTTTCATATTTTATCTCTAAATTTAATACTTAGCATGCCCCCGTTCCATCACTATTTCGGTAGTCCTTAATCGATTTGCGCTTCTATGAGTTAAATTCACATTTTCTAGCTCATGGGTCATCATGGGTAAAACTTGCGCTTCGAAAACTTTCCTTTTTACATTTATTGGAATATCTGTATTTTAGCCTGAGCCCATTTATCCTGTAATGTCGTTCATTTGATTCTCCTTTCCTGGTTCTATTTTAAGTCGCAGATATACATACCCATCAACTGCCCGAATTTATGGTTATTAATGACGATCTCCGTTTCGTCAGCAGTGATATCTTAGAAGTTGGAAACGATGATTACAATGATAATCAAAACGCATAGGTCTAGACATGTTTACAAAATGTAACAGTTTACAATGACGTAGATTTAAACCCACACAGAAGCCTACATAGACTATGTATAGTGCGCCAACAATACAATCAATACGGAATTAATTAGCTAGAAAGTCGTATTCGGGTGCTTTTATTTCTTTTAGACATGAAAATCATAAACGTTTGTTTCGAATAAGGACACTAAGTGTGTAACTTTAGGTTAGCATGGTGTAAAGAAGGCTAAATTTATTTTAGAAGCTGACATTCAATCTGGGCAACAAAGCAGTCTACTTTCAAATTTTCAGTGAACACGTACATCATATTTACCAATAGTACCACGAATCATAAGGCGTCTATAAAGGAAAGGGTAGATCATTTGTGCTTACGGAAAACATTATACACACCTAAAAGCGGATGGATGCAAGTCCCAACAAATAATTAAGATGTTTGGTTCGTCGAACAAGTAAGGAGCATACTGTTGTTTTGTAACTGAGTTACTGAACATTTACATTCCAGCCTTTTCATACGGTTCGTATCAGAAGACTTGCATGTACTACATATGCACCTATACAAAGTGTTAGTCGTTCAAGCCTTGCTGCAAGCAGATTTTGAAAGGTGTCGACAAAACTGTGCAAGTTTTAATGAAAACTACAATCACGACAACCTTTTAGATGTGATACACGGTTCCATCTTAGTGGCTACGTAAACTCTTAAAGCTATCGTAAGTGGTCAACCGAAAATCATCATACATATCAAGAGAGCTCATTACGTCCACGTAAAACTGGGATTTGGGTAAGATATTGAGAAGCAGAATAATTAATGCCAAGAATTACCAGAAACTAATTGTAGGACCTTTTGCCAATCAATTCCAAGACGATAAACTTTAGTTTGTGTTCTTTCAGGAAGGTAGTGCTAAAAGTTCACACATACAAATGCATATTTGAAATTTATAAGAGCTTTTTGTTGAGAAAATAATTACAAGAGATCTTGAGCCAGCGCGATAGCCCGATTTAATACCTCTCGACTGCTCTGTATTTAAACAATATAAAAATTTTGTATTTACAAATCGTTTACAAACAATTGAGGAACTGTAGGAAGCCATAGCGAATACCGTGAATGATATTACACGGAGACAGTTGATAGGAATTATTGAAAATATGAAGCCCAGTGTTAATACTCGTTTAGGCAATGATGTGGGGCATTTCGAACAAAGATGGTAAACAATAATCCTAGAAAACGTGCTTTATGTTATCAATTTAAAATGTGTAATTATATAAAGTAATCAATCATTGTAAGCTATTGTAGGGTGAAAAATATTTTTACCCGTTTAAATTGTAATTTCCCCACGTAAGACGTGGAATCAAGTTTAGTAAGCACTACTGGCTGTATCAGAACATACCAACCACGTCGAGTATTGACATGTAAGGTGCCTTATACGGATTACGATAGTTTAACGTTTGCAATTTAGGGTGATAGTGAGAAAAGTATGAAACCCTGTTTCACGTCAGTAGGAATACGTCTAATTGTAAATGAGAACTAAGTATTATGTCTCCGATTGAGATCTTTTAAGGTTGCTTTAAGTAATACTAATTTAATAGTTTTAGATTGTATGAATTTATGCTAATATACAATATCATTGTACAACTATAAACTTCCGTGTTGCTGTGTTAACATCTCCGAACAAAATAGTACAGGGAATTTTTCTTTTTAGTATACATTGCCTATGTATATTTTTAAAAAGAACGCGTCAATTACGCCTATTATGTAGGCAACCAACTATACAGACAACTGAAGCATGCTGTGACCAAAACAATCAAATTAATTCAATGTTAAAGACAAAATTAGTCTTTATTTAGTGTATTCTTGCGTTTTTTATACAACCATGTACAGTAAAGACGAAAAAGTGGAAATTCTAATGTGGTATCAGAATGGTAACAGCTTAAGAACTGTGAGAGATCTTCAGTAAAATATCCAGAAAGACCTATTCCTTGTATTCGAACCATACAAACAATTGTTAGAAAATTTAAATCAGAGGGATGCATAATAAATTCCCATAAAATAAGAACTAAAAGTAATCACGTTTCAACCGAAGAAATGAAATTAAATATTTTATACTACGTTGAAGAAATCATAATTAATAGTTATAACAAAAAATAATAATTAAAAAAAGTTTGCGATTGCCGGGAATTGAACTCGGATCAACTGCTTGGAAGGCAGCTGTGCTGACCATTACACCACTTTGCCGTTGATGTATATGTTTTGTACAAAAGAAATATAATGTTCACCGACCTTACGGAAACATAACCCTGTCAATTTTTGTATTTAACAAAAAAGTCATCATCTGTGTCCTATATACAGGGTGAAATACATATTTAATATAAACACTGCATCAACATAACCTTCATACTCAAATAATTCACAACTATAGTGACGTTGCCTTCTGATTTTTAGTTGTCGGTATAGTTGGTACACAATAGGCGAAATTGACGCGTTCTTTTTAAAAGTATACGTAGACAATGTATACTAAAAACAAAATTCCCTGTATATCATGTTACACGAATAACAAATCTTCTAGAATTGGCATAAGAAGCTCATAGATATATTTTACAGATATAGTAGTCATTCAAATGATAAATACTTTAAAACAGTAGCGATTACAGACATTTTTTGTATTCTTACTTTTTATTCAGCGTTTTATTTACAATCTAAATCCCCCAGACAGACTCATATTCTACAAACAAATTGTGACTAGCGTGCAAAAACTTTTAAAGTTAATGTACAAATGTTTGTAGGTACGAAAGTGGAATGAAAGGTTAAAATAACAACTTGAGTGTCTTTCGTTGTATCACATATCTTCTTTTACTATTATAGGGAGGCGCCAATGAAGACAAACGGGTTTTATTGTCAGCTATAAAATAACTCATAAACGTTTTTGAAACATCGTAATTTATTAGAAACACTATTAGTTTTTATATAACGTAGCTTGTTGGTTCAAGCAAGACAAAGAAATACAAATTGTCTTACCCTATTCTAATTTGATATTATTACAGATAGGTTGTAATTTATCTATCACAATAAAATGACACTCTTTGACATTTTCACCAATATGTAAATTGCTAGGAGCGTCAAAAATGTGGCTCTTGTTAGTTTCGACTTATAAGGGTACTAAACGTTTATTGGAAATTATCACGCATCACCAATTCCCGAACATCAACACGTGAACAGTGAGTTTTCTGGAATTACTGAATTTCAGATTATATTGGCATCCGCGCATGATCTTTAATTGTAGGCATGTATGTATCTATAATACCTACATAAAAATAAATGTAGGCTTAAACAAAGTGCAAAATGACATGCCATGGTATGTGTGAGGTTAGACTCTATTTGTTTGGAAAATCTGTTTCCTATTGGTGCTTTCCCCTTTAAATGCATGGGCGACGATGGATGAAATTGAAATTTTGAAACGCTACTGTTTGAACTGATGAATGTTTACCAACTGTAAACACCTACACCTACACCTCTTACGTGGGCAAATTACAATTTAAACGAGTAAAAATATTTTTCACCCTAAACTAGCTTACAATGGTTACTTTATATAATTACACATTTTAAATTGATAACAGAAAGCACGTTTTCTAGGATTATTGTTTACCATCTTTGTTCGAAATGCCCCACATCATTGCCTAAACGAGTACGGGCTTCATATTTTCAATAATTCCTATCAACTGCCTCGGTGTAATATCATTCACGGTATTCGCTATGATTTCCTACAATTCCTTGATTGTGTGTAAACGATTTGTAAATACAAAATTTTTATATTCGTTAAATACAAAGTAGTCGAGAGGTATTAAATCGGGCTATCGCGCTGGCCAAAGATCTGTAATTATTTTCTCATCAAAAACGCTCTTCGAAATTTCAAATATGCATTTGCTGTGTGAGCTTTTGCACTATCTTTCTGAAAGAACACAAACTAAAGTTTATAGCCTTGGAGTTGATTGGTAAACGGTCCTACAATTAGTTTCTGGTAATTCTTGGCATTAATTATTTTTCTTCTCAAATCCCAATTTTGCGTACGACGTAATGAGCTCTCTTGATATGTATGATGATTTTCGGTTGACCACTTACGATAGCTTTAGGACTTTACGTAGCCACTAAGATGGAACCATGTGTCACATCTAAAAGGTTGTCGTGATTGTAGTTTTCATTAAAACTTGCACAGTTTTGTCGACACCATTCAAAATCTGCTTGCAGCAAGGCTTGAACGACTAACACTTTGTATGAGTGCATATACAGTACATGCAAGTCTTCTGATACGAACCGTATGAAAAGGCCGGAAGGTAAATGTTCAGTAACTCAGTTACAAAACAACAGTATGCACCTTATTTGTTCAAAAAAACAAACATCTTAATTATTTGTGTGGAGCTGCATCCATACGCTCTTAGGTGTGTAGAATGTTTTCCATAAGCACAAATGATCTACCCTTTCCTTTATAGACGTCTTATGATTCGTGGTACTATTGCTAAATATGATGTATGTGTTCATTGAAAATTTGAAAGTGGACTGCTTCGTTCCCCAGATGTCAACTTCTAAAATTAATTTAGCCTTCTTTACACCATAGTAACCTAAAGTTACACACTTAGTGTCCTTATTCGAACCAAACATTTATGTGTTTCATGTCTAAAAGAAATAAAAGCACCGAATACGACTTTCTAATCTTGAAATAGTCTGTATTACCTTAGGATTACCAAAACCGAATCAAAAAATGCAAGAAGCGAAAGCATTAAAAATGACACATGCAATGATTGACGATAATAATGGTACTACATCAGGGCCATGTTCCCTTGCATCATTTTTGATCGAACTGTATATAGTTGCATACAAAGGTTCATCAACAGGTAATACGTAAATTTAGTTAAATTAACTCTTTATTCATCTAGTTCATTAATTCGGTATTGATTGTATTGTTGGCGCACTATACATAGCCTATGGAGGCTTCTGTGTAGGTTTAAATCTACGTCATTGTCAACTATTTCATTTTATACATGAGGCAGTCTACTCGTCTATACTTGGTTGGCGGTATTATGACACTAATCAACGACATTATATTTGCAACCACTCGTTTTCTTCTTGTAGTTATGTACTTTTCTTGTATTACATCACGTTTATATTATCTAGTTTATAATTTCCTCCCGTTAAAATAAACAGCGTGATATAAATCTTAATGATTGTTTATTACTGATCGTGTAAATGATCTCTATTTTGCAGATGATATAATCCTAATCAGCAGCGATATCTTAAAAGTTGGAAATGATGGTTGCAGTGATATTCAAAACGCATAGGTTTAGACATGTTTACATGAAACGGAGATCATCATTTATAGCCATAAATTCGGATCAGTTGATGAGTATGTATATCTGGGACTTAAAATAGGACCGGGAAATGAGAATCAAATGAACCACATTACAAGATAAATGAGCTCAGGCTGAAATACAGATATTCGAATAAATTTAAAAAGGAAATTTTACGAAGCGCACGTTCTACCCATGGTGACCCATGAGCTAGAAAATGTGACTGTAACTAACAGAAACGCAGGGAGAGAACGGGCCATGCTAAGTATTATATTTAGAGATAAAATATGAAACGAGGAGATCCAACGAGTATGCCGCAGACATAATATCTAGGATAGCCAAAGTGAATTGGAGAAGGATGGGTTACGTGGCGAGACGGGACTCAAATAGATAGACCAGTGGAGACTGAGAACCACCACAGAAGTGTCGGTAGACCGCATCTTGATTATATGAAAGAAGTAGCGGGCAGGAGATGGTTCCTAGTAGCACAAGATAGATGAACATGGAAATATATGAAAGAAGCATACGTACAACAGTGGACAAATTAAGGCTGAGAGGAAGAAGAGTTCCTCTCTAACAATTTGTTAATTGTATCACTTCACTGTACATATCGGCAGTTTTATCAATGTAGCTGAGCAGGTTGCCTAAATACTTATGGTGATTAGTAACTTGCGATAGCACGGTATATAAGATTTGGGTTCCTAACTATTCTTCCTTTCGTATTAATTCCACTAACTAAAAGAACTTGTTTAAAGACAGAATTCTGAACTTATATGGAAAACATGTTAGGTAGCGTAAAATTGTAGACGTTATCAACTTGTACATACAGAGTATGATTGCGAACAATATAGAAACAAGAAACAGTACCAGAAGACTGGAAGACAAATGTTTTAATACCTATGTTTAAGAAGGGCCACAAAGCAACTAGAAGAACTGTAAGTTCGTAAATCTATTAAACACAACTCTAAAATTAACAACAAGAATTATAGCAAAAAAAATGATCCATGCTTACCATGGCAGCATAACCAACAAGGTTTCAGAAGTGGGAGAACTTGTAAGGACGCTATATAGTAGTAATATAGATTATAGACAAATCTGTAGAATATAACAAACCAGCCTATATGTGTGTCGTAGATATTAGTAAATTTGCCAATGTACAACTTTTTGATGTCATAAGAATACTCAACGAAAACAAATACCACTCCCTCCTCTTGCTGATATCTACTGTAATAACAAAACAAAAATAATATATAGAGGATCAAATACTGAGGCAATACCTAGCAGCAAGGTTATTCGACAAGTGTCCCGCTTAGTCCTATTTTATTTAACATGATTATGGATTCAAGAATTATGAAAGCAAAACAGAAAGGTGGTTATCGGATGAGCGACGACAGTATAAAAATTATGTGTTATGCGGAAGACGGTACGTTCGTGACGAAAAATGAAACGATTTTAAAAAATGCTATTTCACTTAAAACATGTAAGCAACATAAACTAGATATCGCCATAGAAAAACTAAGTCGAGGGTAATAGCTAGGGAACCTTTACGATGCAACCTGGTAGTAAATATAGAACAATTTAAATATAATACCTTAGAGCAGCAGTGGTAAGTGATGGTAACTTAAATAAAGAAATAGAAGATTAAAAGAATAGTGCAAACCGAATAGGAGGCTGCCTGAACTATTCCATATGGAATAACAAGTACCTGCAAGTACAGACAAAACCAATAATATATAAGGGTGTAATTATACCGATAATAGCTTACTCATCAGAGACAAGACATAAATAGCAAAAAGCAGACAACATTCAGAAAGAACAGAAATAAAACTTTTAAGAAGGATAAAGGGCAAAATAAGAAGAGACAAGTGACGAGCCTCAACATAAGAGAAGCTTGTCAGATAGATAACATCAATGAATGGATAGTTAACAGAAGGAGGGAATGGAATAGTCATGTGGATAGCATAGACGAGGGCAGCGTGGTGAAAATAATAAGGGACAACAGACCGGCAGGAGGAAAAGTATGGACTGTCTTAGAAAACGATGGAGAAGCACCATTTTAAAGGAAGAAGAAGAAGACATACAGGGATACCCAAAATGTTAAACGGTTGTCAGTACCATAGCATGTGGTTAATAACTGGTTAGGAAAGAACACAATTATTGAAAGAAGTACACTTGTAATACATGTCATTTACCGGACAAACGTTAGTTTTAATTAATAATCCCTTCTAGGTATTTTCTTCGAAACCTTGTATGCGAATTCTGTGAGAATTTTGTATAATTCATTGCAATTCAAAGTAAAATCGAAATATTGGAATAAATATGCCGGAATTTGCATTTAAAACAACAGAACTGCATATAATTTCTAAAAACCAGGAAATGTTGTGAACAGAATATGTATAATTCCAACGAGTCCTTGATGTTTCTTTAATCGCCACGGTAAAATTCTTATGCCAATACTTCCTAAAGGCTTTGACTGATTGTAGGTTTCTTATATAAAATTTAAAATAGAAAGAGTTTTAAGGGCGATCTTTGAGTTATACATCATGATTCAGCGTTGGTATGTGTTTACTGATACAAAATGGCGAACAAATAGACATAACACAAGTTCTAAGAAGAAAAATAATCATTATTATTACTATGTTGTTCATGGAGGCACTATGAATCGAAATGTGCCCAGGCCTACGCGAGTTTAAATGCGGGAAGGGTTTATCTGTCACTCAAGCATTTATCAACATTGATATAAAAATCCTTCGTTCCTTTTGGAAGGCTGATAAACTGCTACCTTTTCAGATTTATCGAAACTTTCTACTGCATAAAGCACACTTACTACATAATCCAGGGTCTTATAGTATTAGATGCTTTGTGAACTTATGCTTAATTCCGCATGTTTTCCCATGATGCAACAAATTGTTGAATGTACTAAACGTTGCTAATTGAATTAACGTCAACCGTATTCGGTTTGTTTTCTAAGATTGTTTTCAGACACACGAGGGAGGCTGCAGTTATTTAAAAAATAATATTAATAATTGTTTATACTAGGCTTCGGAATGGTTTCTTGCAAACACCTTGAAGTTAGATAATACAAAAAGTCCATTAATATAATATTGAGTAACGAGTCCCTTGTAAAATGATTAAGATAGACAAAAGACAGGAACCTAATAGACTGTAAGTTCATATAAATTACAAATAAGTACTTCCATCAAATTAACAAATTAAGAAAATCTTTTTATTGCAGCAATTTTATCTTGCAACGTTACTCATTGGGGTAACTTTCTAAACACAGATTTGCTATCTACACAACTTACATATCGACTCAACTGATTGGTTGTATGAGTTTCCGAGTTAACTGAAACGAACCCCTTGCAGTATATGTTTATAACACCATCTATGTTATTGTAGTATTTTTCGAATCTAAACCAATCTAAACTGGATCAAGGATGGTTGCTGTGGTGGCAACCACCAGGCGCCGGGGCTACGGTATATATCTATGAGTAGCTGTTACGTGAAAACGGTGTTCCCGCCACATAATATCAAAGTTGTGGCTGCCGATAAAAACTATCTTCCACCACTTTAATAGCAGATTTTAGTTCTGTAAATTTATAGTTTCGCTGTACTAATGATTCACAATTTTCACAAAGAGTTACATCCTCGAATAGCAATTTCTAAAAATCTATAAGAATTTACGTGGTTTTATCAGAAAAGTATTGACTAAGCAGTACACTCACCGAGCAGGGATAATCCCTTTTTTATGTGCTTTCGGTATAAATGTTGTTTTAACTGTAGAGTTGATATTAACATAGCTATTACATATTTAGTATTTCCAAAAGGGTCACATAAAATCAGAAGGTATGTCTGTAAACTCCTATTTAGAAGACTAACAGCAAACGAATTCGAATGAAATTCTAATCACGAAAGATTCATTTTACTCGCCTCTTGTATCACTGGAACATTTAGATCTTGATAAATATTTCTATTGTCCCACAATTGAAGGCAGCAGGTTCACGGGGGTTTGAGTTTCGCTTTAGACACTGTAAGTTTCCTGGACAACGAACGTTTTGGTTTTATTCCGAATAGGCAGTAAAGTTTAGAGAACTTTAATCTGAATTGTTAACGCTCATTGAACAGGTAATCCTTCCAGTTCATTCGTCTGTCCAAACGTCTACCGAGGTATTTCGCACTGTCGGTTTTGAGGAGTTGCTCATCATTACGGAAACACCGGGGCATATATTTTTTAGTAGGTTAAATGTGATATGAGTTTTAGATCTATTGTCTTTGATTCTTATTTTATGACCCAAAGTTGAAGAGTCTCTAGAGTTAATTGAAGTTGCTCTGCAGTACAAACAAATATTTCACTTGTTGCTACTGCAGTAGTATTATTTGCGAACATGTCTGTTTCGCTTTTGTGTGTCTCAGGTAAGTTTGCAACGCACAGCAAATATAGTATTCGGCCTAAAGATTTACCTTCGGGACGTCTGATGGAATTGGATATAATATTATTGTTTCTCGCGGATACTTCACCCAGAACTATTTGTCATGGAAGTGGGATGACAGAAGATAATATCCAATAGTCCAAATGATGCTTTGGTATAATGTGGAGTTCCTGAAACTGTAGATCTAGCCCATTCGGGGATGAATTTTCGAAAATTTTTCATATAATAGGAATCTATAGAATGTTAATCTTCCTGATTTAGGAATCAGAAATGTTAGTCCCGTCTTCCATTGGTGTAGGAAATGATATGTTCAGTGTATAGCATTAAATATACTGGTTGTTATTAAAAACTTTTTGTTACTTTTATGTTTTTTCTAAGATATGCCCAGTGATTAGATTAAATTTGGGTGATTTCTTAGGGTTCAGGTCATCAATTCATTCATTTCGCATATTTTAATAACTTTTTTGAAACATGTGGATATATATATATATATATATATATATGCCGTTGAAATTGACAATCTTAAAATATATTTATGCACTGTTATACGTACTTTATAAACTTTTAAACGATTTGTTAGTGGTTGATAATTACAGAAGATTGGTCTTAGTTTTGATCAATACACCCCATACTAGCCTTAGCAATTTCTTTTAGTTATTAGTTTATCGCTTCGTCTTAATTAAGCAAAGCAGCGTTGTTAATACCCTTAAGTAGACAACCCAACGACCAAATTATCACAGAATTTAATTTTTTTTTATAAGCGTGATACAACTGCCATCCACTGGTAGCAAATACAGTGGCTCAGAAATCACGATGTAATTCGAAAATAATCCGCAGCAACATGTCGTCAATCGTTAGACTCCACGTCGTCAATGTTCAACTTGAAATTAACAGAGTAGCATTGGGCTGGGCAGCG
Source organism: Limonius californicus (assembly GCA_014611495.1). Classification (NCBI taxonomy): domain Eukaryota; kingdom Metazoa; phylum Arthropoda; class Insecta; order Coleoptera; family Elateridae; genus Limonius; species Limonius californicus. The sequence goes on along the minus strand of JABXWE010016593.1, from coordinate 19,648 downwards.
TTTAATTAATTACCCTTCGTTTTGAAGTCATACACTTTTCTACTGGAACTAGAAAGATATTCGATAGGTGAGTTCTGTCCGTCCTGATATATTGCACCGAAACTATAACCTTAACCAACAAATTCATGAAAAAAATTAGCAGCAGTACGAAGAGTATGGTCGGTGTAACATTAGGAGAAAAAGAAACGAATGGTTAAGAGAAAGAACGAAGGTTAAGTAAATAACGAAGAGGGTAGCAGAACAGAAATGTAGTGAGACAGGGCATATAGTATACGAGCGGACTTCAGGTCGATAAACAGAGTACTCCACTGGTATCCCAGAGTAAAGAAAAGAAGTATTGGAGGCCAGTCAAACGATGGGAAGATGAAATAAGAACGACAGCGGGAAGAAAAAGAAGCAAAGAGAAAAACTGAGAGAAAACTGGGAAAGACTATGTCTAATAGTGGATATCAAGAGTTTTCAACAAAAACAGAAGGTGTGATTAGGTGTTTCTGAGAATAACGCAATGCTTGTCGTTTCTTTCTTTGCATCCGTCAATAGAACGAGTTAGTGCCTAGCACACGTTTTTGAACTTTTCGTTGCCGGTTCTTCCCCATGACATCATGTTTTCTGGAGTGGGATGTTATCCTGGGCTTCCTTGAATTTAGTTGATGCAGTCAACAGGCAGTATTTTTCCTCTTTCATAGCTGTTAAGATTTCCATGAATTCCTGAATTGTTTGATTTTTCCCAATATTTAGCAATTTCTAGATGTCTCTGTTTTCTTTGTTGAATCTAATATTCAAGAACCTTGGGGATTATCTACATCTTCCTAAGTTTTCTCTTTTCAATTAATGTGTTTTAACCGCCATATAGAATTGATATTATTTCGTGGTAGTATTCAGTGCAACGATTGAGGCACAAGCTGTTGTATTTGGGTTTTCCACAGATGTGCATACTGCTTTTGCAAATATTAGTGAGATGTTACTACAGTTCTCGTCTTCTGTCAATATCTTGAATAGCTCTCAGTCTGGTGTCCCGTAGGTTCGAAATTGAAGTTTTAATTCGCTAACCATTCCGGAAATTAGAGTTTCCAGAACGAGAGAATGGTCTCAGGAAAATCCAAATCTCTGCCCTATCGAGAAACAACTGTATTAAAACTTACTGTTAGATAAACGTAAAATTGTTTTGTTATTTTGTCGCAACTAAATCAAAACTATGTTTCTATAGAAGCAATACATTTCTATGTCATATTACTTAAAGTTCCACAACATTATTAATATATAGATTTTGCACATATTACAGTTCTGAGAGGTCATTAAGCATACTTGGTTGTTAATTGTCCCATATGCCTTACTTCGTTGAAATTCGTATTTGTAAATAAAACCTGTTGAAATTGAGACTATAATTGTTATTAAACTATACTTATTTGTGTCTAACTTATAATTTTCAAAGCAGTTGATTCACACTTACAGCCTTTTGGTCAGTTATAACTGCGAGGCAGTGACTCGTACACTTGTTCCATAGAAAACTAAATATGAAGGGTTGGTGGTAGCCCACGGGTGCAGCTACTTTTATATATAACTGTATGGTTGATTGAGAAGCTGAAAACTATTTCACAACAGTACTGAATATCATAAGTACAAAACAAAGTTAAAAATGTGTTAGATTTCTTATCGTAGGTTTCTTCTCCTACAGCAGTCGCAGAATTAGTTTATTATACAAATACTCAAAACACTACCTGGTAGTTTTTAAATTGTTTATTATTTAGATGTGCCAAAAATGTAGTAAATGATATCAATATTATAATATTCTAAAATTTTGTTATTGCCTTTTTTTTTAATTTAACGCTGTTTAGATCATGATTCATGAACATTAAACTCCCAAACACATAACGAAAGTAATGTTTTGATGAAGAATATCACACCGCATATTTTGCTTCCAAATTTACAGCCGGCATATTATAAAATTTACAACACACACTTTATATTGTGACTGGCGTATCAGTATTCCACAGTTAGACATTAAGCTTCATAAAAGGAAATGGTTGAAGGAATGAGCTGTTATTATCCTTATTTTGTTACTTATCGCTGGTAGTAAATTGCAAGCGCGTGATTCTAGTAATTTATTTTGTCTATTGTGGCTGTAGTTATGGTTGTTTTCATTATTTTAAATTAACAAGCAAATTTCTAAAGATAAATTATATGTATTTGAAAATTCATGAAATTTGTTAGAATGACGCTAATTAATAAAAAGTGAATGTTTTCCATTTGCACAACAATACCGCCTGCTGGTCTTTATTTTCTAAATATTCTTCCAGTTTTCCGAGAGATAATACAATTATGTGGTGTATTTTGTAACGTAAAATTCATCCTGCCCCGAAAAATGTAAACAATTAAATCAGGTTACATATCCACGTGTACAACCTACGTACAAGAAAAAATGTTTACCGCTTCAGGCACTCCTCATACTCATGAATATACGAAAAACCTCAAGTTAATAAAGATTCAAATTATTTTACAAATTTAAATGAATGAACGTTTGAATTTTAACCTTTCCAAACTTCTGACCTTGCTAAGAACACGGAAGATAGAAGAGATTGTTCTTCATTCATCGTTTTGCATGAAGATTTTTATGCAGCATTTCCCAAATTGTGGGATGCGCCCCTCTTGGGGGCGCAAAAGTGCTCAGAGGGGGTGCAGCAATAAAATAGTAGAACGGAAATTAGTATACTGAAACTAAAACATACCTTAATGCTTAATGTTCAGCATATTATTTTTCTACAAAATATTGCACATATGTATAATGTATTTACGAGTACAATATTTTTTTTGTTACTGTATATAATATATTAAGTTATTGTTAGCTCAACAATGAAATAGTTATACATGACATATTTTACAGATAGAAATAACGATAAATAACATGTCAAGACTTCACAAATTATTAATTTAATATTTAGTCACTATGTCAGCGTTCCTCAACCTTTTAGTACTTGCGACCCAATTTTCAATCACAATTCCCACACCCGATGGGGGAGGGCGTGATTTCAGTAAAAATTATTGTATGAGAGGAGGGTGTCATACAATAATTTTTACTGAAATCGTGCTGTAATTGTAATATTAGTTTTTATTTAATTGTATTTTGACGCTAAAGCTATACTACGACCTTAATTCTTAATGACAAACCTTAAAAATTACCAAGAATAGGTAAATCTATTGATATTTGGCAACACCGATCCGCTGCATGGATAAAACCAGAGTCGATGCCTCTCTATTGCCCTCTGTCTTACACCCACCATATTGAACATTCTCGCAGCTTCGCGAGAAGTTCCGATTTCTCTAGAACATTCTGGAACGTCGATGCGACCGCAACGCAAGCGTGTATAAATGATGCACATCGTTCAATTTGAATGCGAATGTTGTAATTTGCGTGTTAACTGCAATTTACGGTATTCAAGTAGCAGTAGATTTATGCAGAATCATGGATACATATTTAAGTAGGCGTAAACGAGCATTAGACGATAGTAAAGCATCAACAAGTGCGCAGACGAGCGTGGTTCCGAAGATAAAATCAAGAAAATATTCTCAAGGATACTTAAACTTTGAGTTTACCAGCACTGAAGTAAATAAAGAGGAAAGGCCCCTGTGTGTCATATGCTCAAAAATTTTGGTAGCAGACAGCTTGAAACCCAATAATCCTCAAGGGCATTTAGAATCTCTTCATACTGAGTAAGTTAACAAATCCCGACAGATCTTCGAATTAAAATTAAGATCATATAAAAAGAAAATCTTTTTTGAAACAACCTTATCTGTGAATGAAAAAGTTTTACTTGCCTCTTACAAAGTTTCATATAAAATAGCCAGATGTAAAAAGCCCCGCACAATTGGTGAGGAGCTTATTCTGTCAGCTACAATTGAGTTTGTAGAAACTATGTTTGGAGATAATTTTGGCAAACAATTCAGTCCATATCACTATCAAATGATACTGTTGCCCCTCGAATTGTTGATATAGCTAAAGATGTACAGCATCGGAATCGGCATCGGAAAGTTGCATGACAAATTGTTTTCAATTTAGCTTGATGAGGCAACAGATAGAAATAAAGATGCTCATTTTATTGCCCATGCTCAATTTTGTAATGGTATCTCGACAGTAGAAGAACTACTTTTCTGTAAACCAATAGAACTCAAAGCAATAGCACTTGCATTATTTGCTATCTTAAATGATTTTGTAAACGAAGCAAACATAGAGTGGAAAAATTCCGTCGGAATATGCACCGATGGTGTTGGTACAATGTCTGGAAGATTCCAAAGTATACAAGCACTTGTGAAACAAAAATCTCCACAGTGTGTCTGGACACATTAGACATGGGAGCAGCACATTCAGCGTTGCTATTTTCTTGCGAGGCAAGATGGTTATCATGTGGGAAATTTTTGCAACGTGTTTATGAATTAAAAGATAAAACCTCCATTTTTCTAGAAGATGAAAACCGATCGGAGGCCGAGAAGTTTAGAGGTGATTTACTTATGATGAAATTGAGCTACTTGGTCGACATATTCGAGAAACTAAATACCTTGAGTATTCAACTCCAAGGAGCAAACACACATATGTTGGATACGAGTGATAAAGTTAATGCTTCTTGTAGTAAATTGCAATTGTGGAGCTGAAATTTAAAACAAAAAAACCTAGAAATGTTTGCAAATGTGGATGAATGTATTAAAACTTACAAGGCTGAAGACCAACATGTGAAAGTTGTTCATGTGACCGTTGACAATCATTTAAACATGTTGGGAAAGCATCTTGAAAAGTATTTTCTTGCTGACGACAACTTGGTATTAAGTTACGAGTGGGTTAGGGACCCATTTCAAAATACTCCCGAAGGTCTCTCAACTGCCGCAGAAGAAGTCTTCATAGACTTCATGGCAAGTGGCGAAATCAAAAGACAATTTAGTAATAAATTACTCTTTGAATTTTGGGCAGGGGTGGAAATTTTTTGCACTTTCACAAGTGAAGTCTTGCACTCCAGGCAGGGCAAGCATATGGTAGTAGTAGGCACAGTAGGGTTGTGTACATTAGAATGGAACATTCTGGTTTCAATGGTGACTTCAGATTTATAAGCAGGTACAACAGTCTCAGTCTTTTATTACCCTGCGATAGTTTGTAGTTTATGTGGTATCTCCATGTTAGTCTTGTGTCAAGACAAACTCCTAGGTATTTCACAGCTATATCCGTTGGATTCTAGGGTATAGATTTTCCTTCAATTTTGATGTCGGGTGGTATAGCTATTTTTCTTAGAAAAATTTGTTTGGACATTTGGCGGGATTTATTTGTATATTCCAAGTTTAAACCATTTATTAATTGTATATGTAGCATGTTATAATTGTTGCACTTTCTTGTAGGTGTGTGCCTTGCCTGATTATCGCCGAATCATCTGCAAATGTAACCATAGATGCTGTAGTAGTTGGGAAGTCCGAAGTGTAAATATTAAATAATAGGGGCCCCGGTATGCTTCCCTGCGGTACTCCAGTGTGTATAGCTTTGATGTCAGATTGTATAAGTTGATCTTAACGAAAAAAGTTCGTTTTTCTAAAAACGAAGAAATGATTGCTTGTAAATAACTAGGTATGTTGGTACCTCGTAGTTCTTTCTTTAGACCTTCGATCCACGCCTTGTCAAAGGTTTAAACCACATCCAAGAAGGTAATCGTAGTACATTTATTTTCGAATCCTTTTTCAATGAATTCACCAATTCTCTGTAGTTGATGACAGGTTGAGTGCTTTGGTTTGAACTCAAATTCGAAGGTGGTATTGTATTTTGGGTTTTCACAATTTTCAGTAGTGGGATTGAATGGTTTTTTCCAGGATTTTAGGAAGGGTTGTTAGCAGGCTGATTGGTATTGGTAGCTCTTGATGTCTCTTTGATCTTTCTCTGGTTTAGCGAGCATGAGGATGTGAGCATGTTTCCAGTTCCGAGAAAAGTAGCCAGTGCAAAGGCATGCATCAATCATCGTGGCTAAATAGTCCAGGCATTTCTTAGTCAGATGTTTCAAGCCTATGCTGGATATGAGATCGTAGCCTGGTGATTTTCATTTAGCGAGAGCGGTTATAATTTAGGGCTATTTCGCTCGGTGAAACAGGGTGGATGTTTTTCGTTATAATCGGATAGTTTTGCTCAATATGGTTAGTAAGATGTATTGCCTGTGTGGGATTACAGATAATTGATGGTGTGAAAACATGTTCAAAATGAGCTGGAATGGCTTCCAATTTTCCACCATCTGTGCAGAGGACATAATTTCCATTAGTTAGTGCTGGTATTTCTTCATGCTGTTTTAATATTCTTTTTGTGGTATTCCATATGCCTGGATCACCGGGGTTAGTATAAGCAATGTATCTTTCATATGATTCAATCCTGAATTCATCCAGTTCTTTCCTAAGATGGTGAGTGTAGTTGTTTAACAGCTTTTTGTTTCCGGATGTCTGCTTCGTTGCCATTGTCGTCTGGTTTGGCTTCTTATGTTAATTAGGTTTAAGAACGAGTACTGCATAACTTATCAATGTTTGGTTCTAAATTAGTAACCGCTACCCTTACTTGATGTTCAATGTTGAACCGGTTGCTGTATATCAATTTTACACGAGCTACTGCAGAGAGACCAACATCTCAAAGATAAAATGTAGGAAATGGCAATATAATTTGTATGGCTGTCTTGAATCACGCTGGAAATTTCTCTTGCGACTTTACTTAATGTTAAATCAATGAATTGTTCCTCTTCTTCCAATGAAAAATCAGTGGGTGTTACTTCAAACAGGTTTCTCATCCACTTGTGTTTGATCAGAGGATTATCATTTTCAAAGAAGTAACGCTTAAAAGTTTTAGATACCGTTTCAAATTATGTTTGTATGCATTTAAAAATGACATATATACATTTGTACGGACTGGTTTGTTATGTAAGAGTGTGTATCATGCAATAGTGCCAAGTGGCATTTGGATTCTTTTTGTGTGTAAGTTTTATAGACCATCACATTTTCGTGCCATCGCAGGTGCCACATCCGTACACCAATGGCGCAATAGTGTTTGAGCATCGATTATTGTACCACGATACGTTTCAAAAAAAAAGTATCAAGTATTGATATCGCGGTACTTTCTTTAGTTACCGAGTATCGCGAATTTGCGATACTTTGGCGATACAATTTTGCTGGAGCGCTCTAGAAAATCAAAATAAATACATAATTCCAGTTCCTAAACGGGTACACCCATTTAGATTTTAGATTTTATCTAGGTAGGAATGTAAATGTTGAGTAAAATGTAAAATCCTGAGCCTCTATGTTAAGGTTTTATGCTTTCCACATCGACAGAATTAACAATAACAACACTCATTGTCGTTATTTAATATTTCGCCAAGCTTCTTGAAATATTTTAATCTTTAACAAACGTCTTCTAAGCACGTCGTTATGAAAAATGTGTTTAACTTTGGGCTTTGGCCCAGCCCAAAACGCAAAATTGAGAGAGGTATAGCGATTCTTTTTCAAGTATCGTCTATCGCTGTAGCGATATTTTCAGAAGACAGTATCGAATATCGCGATACTCTTATAATAAAGTTTTGGTATTGTTATCGTGATACGTAACAAAGTGTCGTTCCGACTATTAACAAACACCAACATAGTTGTTTCCACTCCAGGTCAGAGTTTACTGTATTAGTAACAGTAATTTGCAATAGATTCTTTTCTGAATTTCTTTGCAGGAGAGTAAATCCTGCTTGTGCAGATCTCATTAGCATAACTATCTCCAAGCATTGTTGTAACCATATCAACAGGAAGTATGTATAAACTTTTCTACAATAGTGTGAGGTTTCTAGCAATGGCAGAACTGTATTAAAGGCTAATTCCTGATTACTAAACTCTTTCAATTCCTCTACAAAGATTTCGCGAGATTTATTTTCATGATTTTTCTGCTATATTTGCAAAAACCTCTTTAGATTATTTGACTTCATACTGTCAGCTGCCAAAATACTTAAACATATTACACACTGTGGTCGCTATTCACCATTAACGACTCTATTTATAAAACCAAAATTCAAATACTCGTCACAATATTTCTTAGTTCTTGCTTTGGGAGTGTTGGCAGCTCCTTTATCTGCAGATGCAGATGTCCTTGCACGCTCTAAATTACGTTTAGACGCTATTAAATATTGTTTCATACCTTAAAAATATTTGAACACACTTTAAATCATTCAGATACAACAGAACCATTAAACTAACCTAATTGAACATGCATCATGGTTTTATACTTTCACAATTTCTAGACCATTCTACAGCGCTCGGGAAATTTCGAGATTCCGTTTTGGGTGTATCATAACATTTTAAAAGGAGTTTCGAAACTTAAAAGTTTGAATAATGCTGCATTAATGTGATGTTGAATATTTAATAGCCGTTCTTGTCGTAAGTTAAAGGGCATAAAACTTAAATAAAATATAAATCGATGTACCTTGACTGATGTTTTGCTAGGTTAGTAATTGTGGAGCTAAAACTTACAAGCTTATTTAAGGCCATTTTAGAGGGAATTTGGAAGGTAGGGTTACACTTTCTTATTAAAGTTAACATATAAATTATTCAGCGTTTTGTGTTTAAGACCAACTAATGATTACCTAATTTTAACTAGGAAAGGTAGTTTAGTTTAGATCTACAAATAGTAGGTCACAGAGACCATGTTTAACAACTCAAAGGTGAGCGTGTGGTGTTTCAGTAAAAAAATCTCATTAAATCTGCCATAACTGTATTTGATGTTTTATTCATTACCGTTGTAAGTCATACCCTAGAGTGCCTGGGAAATATTAGGCGAATTATTTATAAAAGCAATACGGCTGATGTAGCTCGTATATCTTGGATGAAAATATTAACATCTCATATTTATGGATTTTTGAAAAATTGCCCAAGTTCAGTTCCGCAATTGTCGTTAAAACGTTCCTGTTTCACTTTTAAAGCGTATTAGTTTAAAATGCGTTTAAGATAACTTTAAAGATTTTCATTTAAATCAGTAAGTATGTACGCGATTTAAAAGAACTTTCCTTTTATCTTCATCTAAAAACGAATCTTTTACTGTGCTTTAAAAAGGAAGCTTAATATAAAGGTTGATTTGAGTACTTCTTTGAGCAGATTTCCGCAGCAAACATTTCGTCTATATATATTTCCATATTCCAGCTCGTTTATCGTTTCTGCTACCCCAAAAAGAAATAATCCTTAGATTCTCTCGTATTTTTAAGAATCCACGTTATTATGCCGGGGTTCTTTCCCTTTATCGTGCATATTACTTTATAAAAGTTGCTCGTTATTCACTGTTTTGGAATCAGCCGCCTAACCGATACAGAAGTTTTTTAAAATATTAATATTAATGCGTTTTGATAAATGGATATCCTATTTTGAGTTTCCTTACTGATTTTAATTGTGATGGTGGTATAATTATAGGGTAGTTTATTTTTGTTGATAATCTAGTATTGCGTTACAATTAATTAAGTACCAAGGGAGTTTTTTACGCTATCTACCTAGCTATGGAAACAAAATGCTATCGTGATAATTTTATTATATCAAGTCTCTGACATTTTAGTGTATTCTCCAATTTTGACACAACTTACTTAAGATTTGTCATTTCTGTATAGAGTTAAAGGTGCAAAAATGAGTGATTTAAAACACAAAAGCGTCATAAAACGTCTATCTAAAGAAAGCAATAATCCAAAGAATATCCATGAGAGAATGGTGGCTGTGTATGGGGAAAATAGCCCGTCTTATTTTTAAGTTAAGTTTTGTTGTAAGCAAATCAAATGGGGCAGTCCATTCAGACATGTTTAACCAAGTGCTAACCAGCCTCTGAAAACGGAGAAGGTCTACAAGAAGAAGTCCATTCAGGATGACCCAAAGTGCATAAGACCTCTTGAAGCACGAACACAGGAGGCCATAGAGAATGTTGCACATTTGGTATTGACTGATCACCGAGTGACAGTTTCAGCTATTGCAAAAGAAGCTTGTATATCAGAGATATCTGTTTTTAAAATTTATCAAGAAGATTTTTGAATGAGCAAGTTATCAGCACGGCGGATTCCCAGACTGCTGAACAAAAATGGTATAGGCGACAAATTTGCGATGACAATTTGGCGGCTTTATCCCAAGATGAAAATTTCTTCTTCAAAATTGTAACTGAGGATGAGACCTGGGTACACCACTGGGACCCATTGACTAAACAAGAGTCCATGCAATGGTTTCATAAGGGCTCTCCACCACCCAGGAAGGCAAAGACGCATGTCTAGACGCTTGATGCCTGCTAACGAAAAATTATTGTGTTTTGCCGTTGCTGTTGGAATTTTGACGTTGTTAAATTTTCCTAAAATTGTTGTGTTTTTTAACTGTCATAGTGCACCCTTTTGTATTATTTTATATTTTGGAAACATTTAGAATTAAAGATTATAGTGTAAAAAGAATCTGCGTTGTGTGATTAGTCGACGGGTAGTTCATACAGCAAGGGACACAACATTTGGCGACCGTGACCGTGACGCGCGTGTGCGCTTGTAGGCGTGCGGCAAGAGTCGTGGTGATAACATTGGGTGCGAGCGTTGCATCTCACCATCCAGCACTAGTGGAAAATAGTTATTAATATTACAAAATAACAGTTCGCGAGGCGGGCTTTTTTCCGCCAGAACGTACTTTTGGTATCAAGGAACGCAACAGTGGAAGAAATATAGAAAAATCGTTCAACTCATCGTCGAGCTTTCAGTCGTGTTGCTAACGAATTAGAGACTCTGTTACAAGGTGATAATAGGAATGAGACAGAGGTGGAATCTACGTTCGACGTATTGCAACAGAAAGAAGAATCCGTAAGATGCCTTGATGAATTGGTGTATACCGAGATGTTAGAAACAGATGCTTCGGAAGACACGCTTCACCGCGAAATGGAAGCACCGCCAAATATACCAAATTGAGAGCAATGTGTAGGAATCAAGGAACCGGGCTCTGCAATTTCAAGTGAACCCAATCGAAATATAATCAACACACATTAGTATAAACTACCCCAAATTGAGTTCAAGAAATTTGTAAGAGATGTACGTGAGTAGCTGACGTTCTGGAGCTAATTCAGGAAAATTAATGATGACGAAAACATTCCTCGTGGAGACAAATTCCAATATTTGTTATTAGCTATCACTCCAGCTAGGCGTGCGAGAGAATTAGTGGAAAGTTACCCGCCGACCGCGGAAAATTATTGTAAGGCTATTGAAAGTCTCAAAGCACGATTTGGAAGAGAGGATCTGCTAGTTGAAGTGTATGTGCATGAGCTGTTAAAGCTGCTTGTCCATAATGCTTTTTTAAATCATGCGACCTGTTACCTAAGGAGTTTGTATGACAGAATGGAGACCTAATAACGTTCGTTAGAAACTCGTGTTTACCGGAAGAGTTATTGCGGGTATGGCAACGATCGGCAGACCTTATTAATAAACCGAACGTTACACCGAAAAACCGTTTGAGTAAATTAACGCTGTTCATGAAAACGGAAGTGGAGAGCCAGGAGCGTATCGCATTGGCCATTGAAGGTTTTGGTTAGGATCTGGAGAAGAACCTAAGAAGATTAAAGCAAAGCCAACAGAAGCCAAAAGTGCGTGTGTTGTGAGGGTACTAATTGTGCCGAAAAATGTTATAAAGCCCAAAACATGAAGTTCGAACAAAAACAAAAGGTGTTCACGGACAAAATCAATTGTTTCTGTGTGCGAAGCTAGGTCATCGTGGGCGAAGATGTCGCGGGTCACAACGATCGTACCTTTCGACATCCACGGCGCGAGAATTAGGGTATCCGATTAAACGTTCCGAGAAAATAGTGCACGCCTTATTTGGAGGTGTACAAACGTCCAAACAAATTCACGAGTGTTATGACGTGAGATTGACCAGTACGGAAGTTATTTGTGCAAATGTGAAGTTTTTGATCTAGAAGTCATCTGCAATAATATAACGGCAATTTATCTAGGAGTTTGGACGCCGGAGCTACAGCAAGAGAATATTATGTTGACCGACGACCAGGGAAGTGCACCCATCGAATTGCTAATAGGATACGATCTGCTAGGTAAATTAGTTACTGTTAACCAATGCCTTCTTTCGTGCGGATTAATAGCTGTTCATACTTTGCTAGGGTGGGTATTGATGGGAAAAGTGCCCAATACCACTTCGCCTACCCTCAGCGTGACCACGATATCACTACTAACCAAAGATATGGCGATTGCGGATTTATGGCAATTAGATGTGCTAGGGATCACCGATCCTGGTGAAAAGCGATCTAAAATTGAAAAAGAGGCCACAAAAGAAATGTTCAACGAAACGATCATTTTCAACGACAAAAAGCACTACGAAGTCAATCTACCGTGGCTAGAGGGACATCCACTATTGTCATCCAACTACGTTTTAGCAAAAAGGCGTTTGGACTCGACGGAGAGTAAGCTGTGACATACCGGTAAGGGGAAAAACTTCGCTGAATGATTGTCTAGAGAAGGGACCGAACCTTATAGAGTTGACACCTTCCAAACATCTGCGATTTAGAAAGGACAAGATAGGTGTAACGTCCGACATAAGAAAGGCATTTCTACGAGTTTGAGTAAGAATAATAGAGATTTCTTGCGGTTTCTGTGGAGAACGGAAAATGGAATTGAAAAGGTCTATCGACACCAAAGAGTCATTTTTGGCGTGAATGCGAGCTCTTTTTGGCTAGGAGCGATAATACAATTTTATTTACACCAATGTATGAAAATTGCGAAGATGGCGGCACTTCATAATCTACAGAGACGGTTCAAAAGTTGTTGAACGAATTTTATGTAGACAACTGCGTAACCAGTTTACCCAATAAGGAAGCTTCAAACTTTTACCTCAGAGGGTGGGAGCTCAGTGAAATTGGTGTACCGCACTGCGATTCGGTCGATTCTCCTTAAATCAACGCATACGTTATCTGCAAAACTTGCCGAATAATCTGCGAAAAAGATTCCGTAAAGAATATTTAGCACAATTGCGTCAACATTACAAGTATAAAGCGGCGGAAATTATCTCGGTTGGTGACGTCGTTTTGATCGGGAATGACAATTCGAAACGCACTGATTGGCCACTGGCTCGGGTAGTGGAACTTTTACCAGGAAGAGATGGTAAAACGCGGTTAGTGCGGGTAGCAACGAAAACCGATCAACTGTTACGGCCGATCCAGAGACTTTATCCTCTCGAGAAGACTGCGCCAGTTACGTTCGATAAGGAGGTGTTGAGTCTGGCAGAAATAATACTGTCGATTGCTTCTACTAACCGTTAAATTTCCTATGGAATAAGTTAACATAAAATCTGGCGTAGACTATCGGACGATTGAAAGACAGACAATCCGCAACAAAGAAGACAAATTTAAGGGACCTCGATGGGGTAGTGCGAAATAAGTCGACGTCAGAGTGAAATGCGGTTCGATCGGCCGCGTGGTCGAACCCCGGGTGCGGCGACCGTATTTCACTTAGTTAAGTTTAGAGTGCATGTTGCATGAATGGCTAGTATGTATGGGACGCCCGCACCCTGGCAAGTAATGTGAAAGCGGCTTTGGGGGGGGGGATAGCGGTAGTTTGAATGAGTAAAAGACGAGGATAAATTTGACTGTAACTTGTCTAGAACTTTATCGGAACATAGAAAGACCCTTAATAGTAAATAATAATATTTATCAATTTCAATGCTATTGTTGAAAAATAGTATACTACTTTAGCATAAATTAAGATTATTGGAATGCATTACGGTTGTGCAGAATTTCTATGGACGAGCACATTCAGTACTCTATTATTATAATTTACCACGCGTTAAATTTTAGAGGCTATTAGCTTTACCAGAGAATTCACAAACTAATTTTATTACTTTTCCATGGTGTTGATTATGATTTGTGTGTTTCTTGTTTGTATACAGTGTGTCCAATAAAAGTATGATATGCACAGGGATCACGTAAATGACAAGAGATAAAGATTCACTTAAAAGAAACGAATGATTCAGCATGTCAGGGAGAGCTCTGGGATTCACTTTTAAATTCTTGAAATATTGTATAATTTTCAATACAAACTGCTTATTATCAGTGATGTTCCAAATAAGTTTTGCACATTATTAAGATTCTGTTCAATGCTGATTCCAAATATCAGATAACATTTTTTATAACTAGATATCCTTATGATATCCATTACTGCTTTAAATGGACGTTGCAAGCGGCCGTTTCATTGCTGTTTTCCATTTCTTCTTACGGTGATTCTTCAGGTGATTCTAAACACGTGCAAAAAGCAGCGTATAGCGGAAGTCATCTAACATATAAATTACTTAGTAATCTTGTTCAAAATTCGGCACCGTTAAGGAGATATGGCGCTAAAACTTTTTTTAATTCAATTTACTAAAATGTAAATAACTTTTTTCATTTCTTGTCCAATTTTGATAAACTTCATTGTTTTGGAAAGCTAACAGTCCAAGTTTCGAGAAAAATGCACAGTTGTGTGTGAAAAGTGGATGAAATCTGACACAGAAGTGACAATTTTGGTGTAAAAATTTGTAATTTAGGTGTATGTATTTAAATTACCATTGCTATTGCAAATTCGATTAAAAATAACTCTGTAAAAACTGCTGGACAAGATTATCGCATCACAAAAAAAAGGTTCTGAAACAAAATTTTTCATAGATATTATAAGACTGTTAGGGCTTCACAATAGTAATAAGGACTATTATAAAGTATTAGTGGAAATTTATTGCGTATTTGAAGAAAAACAGGAAATCTTTACAACTATCGTAAAATCTGAACAATAATAAACAACCAACTTGAAACAAAAACACAAAGAAAACTGTGCAAACATACCACGTACCACGTATTGTTCTAAAATGTCCTCCACATACCTTTCAGCATTTAATATTCCCCTGGCAATGATATGCAGCTCGGTACGTGCCGTTAATGATATGCCTCCCCACAAAATTATGGAGCCTCCTCCAAAGGCGACCCGTAAAACCATGTTGCATTCAAAATAACGTTCTCCTCTGCGTCTCCATACTCTTTGGCGCCCATCTGGCGAATGTAGAGCGACACGGGACTCATCTGTAAAAAGAACATGCCCCCATTTTTCCATTGTCCAGTGGGCATGTTCTCTGGTAAATCTTAATCTGGCAGCTTTGTGAGCCCTGTGAGAAGAGGTCCTGTAGCAGGTCGTCTGGCAGCTACGTTACCTTCCTTTAGCCTTCTTCTGATGGTTGGTGACGATACTGCTGCATTCCGTGCCCTTTGTAGCTCATCCCCGAGCTGATTGCTGGTTTGAAAACGATCTCTAGACGCAGCCAAGCGGATCAAACGGTCATCCCTTTCTTGGGTACATCTTGGACGTCCTTGCCCTCTTCTTCTTTTGTTATTTCCAGTCTCTCTGAATCGTTTCAATACTCGGCAGACAGTAGATTGGTTCACACCAAGGCGATCTGCAATATTTCTCTGGCTTAATCCTAACTCAGCATACACGATGGCTCTGCTTGCATAACTTCCGAAACATAACGTTGTTCGTTCATGTTGATTATTTTTTCTCCAATTTTGCAAAAAAAAAGGAATACCAGCGTTAAATTTAGTTTCTGTACGATATAAAGTCAGACCGATACATGGGAGCAATTTGACATTATTTAGATTTTTCCTTGCACTCGGTGCAATTATTTCGGTTTGGTGTTGTTTGGTTGCTAGGAGGGGCCAACTACACGTTGAAATAACAAATCGAAATAAATGCATCTGTTCTGAAAAGATTAGAGACCTTTAAGAAAATTTTTTTTGTCATGAATTTTACCAGCAGTTTATATTAAATTTTCGAAATTATGAAAACTTTCTTTTTTAAACAGAATACTAGTTTAGAAACTACCAAACCACTTAGGTTAGCAATATCGTTTCCAATATACACCCTAACTTACACCTTTTTAAACTAAAGTTTACACTTCTGGTTCAGATTTCATCAATTTTTCAGTGATTTGTACAGTTTTCCAAAATGATAATCAAGCTTGGCCTATAAGCTTTCTAAAACAGTATATTTTATCAAAATTGGACAAGAAATAAAAAAGTAATTTATATTTTAGTAAATTGATATAAAAAACTTTGAAGCGCCATAGCACAGAAACGGTGTCGAATTAAAATAAATATTACTAGGTAATATAAATGGGGAGGCCTACATCCAGAAATGGATTGAAGAGGGCAGATGGTGAGGGTGGTGGAATTTAAATGTTAAATAACCTCAGCTATACGTAGTTTTCAGGTCTAGAATCACCCTGTGTAACTAGATGAGTTAATATTAAATGCTATACTTCTTGTGTGCTTTCATTTCTAATATAATTGTACTGAAATAGGGTTTCGAATGACTGATAAAAAGTGTTTACTTCGAAATCTTATTAAATATGCAAGTCTCGCTTCGAGTAATGAAGCGTGGAAAGAGTCGTTTATAAAGAAAATATGCTCATGATTATGCATGTATTGCCAATGTTTTTTTATTTCCCCGCTATTTATACAATCTGTAAATGAGCCTTCTCTACTATTGGTATTATATCACGGGACCGGACGTTTTGGCGCGGCCGGTTTGGCGCGGCCGGTTTGGCGCAGGGACGGTTTGGCGCAGGGACGGTTTGGCGCAGGGACGTTTTGGCGCAGGGACGGTTTGGCGCAGGGACGATTTGGCGCAGGGACGGTTTGGCGCAGGGACATTTGCGCGCAAATATATCTTAAAATGGTTTATTCTATAAAAGTTTTGTGTTGTTAATAAAATTGCGAAATTATTCAATTTTATTACTAAATCCAATGATTTATTAAAAATATCTTCAAAAATAAGCATTTAGAATATTTTTTATTCAACAATATTGTTGTATTTATGTTATTTAATCAGAAAATTACTATTTGCCTATCTCAAAATATACCGCATTTCAATGAAAGTACCATTGTACATATTTTTTATTATTAAAATTTTGATGGGTGTATTTTGTTTGGTAGTTTCCTTTTTACCGAGAGTGAAATAGAAATAAATAAAAAAATCGCAATGTTTTAATAAACGTCACTATTGATGCCGTATTCTAATAAAATATACGATATCAAGTGCAAGAATGCGACTATTCCATAATTAATTAACTTAATGCTTAAATTGTAATATACTTAGTCGTTGAAATGGTATTTTTCGCACACAGTGTGGAAAGTTGACCTTTTGACAACCATTTTGATATAGACAGAGCGTGGAAAGGAGTACTTACTTCACGGCCGCGCAAAATTTTCATTGACCTAAATTATTTACTGTGCCCGAAAAAAAGATTTTTTTTTAATTTTCAAAGCAATTTGTTTATCGTAAAAATATCAAATACATACAATATAAAATAAATAGTATTGTTCAAATGCTGATAACATTTTATGTTCAAAGAAATTTTAAAAATGTGTGCGAGTAAGAGTAATTCTTCTGGCTGTAGGAACCACTATTATGCAGCTATAGTTAAACAAATGTTACAAGTAGATGGGGTAAATAAGTACGTGTAGTTATTTAGAAGGAATAGGTAAAAGATTTCCTTCCCGTTTTCTTATCTATGCTTATCCTTCTCTTCGTATTTAGAGTTAAAGAATTACCTAATGATTTATATTTGTGATTTTGTAGGAATTATTTGGATAATGACAATCTACTCAAAGGGGTTGTAATTGGAAATTCCAAAATGTTTTGGAAAAGCCCCGATAATAATTCAAAGAAATATTAGTGTTGAAAGGTATAGTAGGTATAGTATAAAGATTTCTCAAATATTCTAAGTAAAAGTCTTTCAAATAATTAAAAACAATTCTTAGGGAATGAATGGATAAATATTTCGGGAAAATGTTATGTTGCTTACCTATAGAAAACAGTAGTAATATATTAGGAACTATAAAATAAAGAATATTGACCATTAACACTGTAGAAAGGTGGGATTAACATTTGTGTAAGACGAGCGGAGCAGCCGAGATTACATCTGCCCGTTCTATTGTTAACTTCTTGCTTCCAAGCCTGACGAATTCTAAGGAAACCCCCTTGCAATGTGAAAAGCAACTGCAAATGCACAAACAAAATTTTTACTAATAGCTGACGTCACTGGCAGAAGACTTTCCAAAATTTCAAAATAACTTGCTTTACTACTTGTACAGGCGAAAATACTCAGAAAGGGGTGGTTCGTTCGCATCCTGCAGCAATGGTTTTATACTCGTTATTAGGTACCAAGTAGGTTTTGATTTTTGGAAATTAATCAGAATACAATAATTACGAATTCTGGAAATTGAAGCCATATTCATAATAAAATAAAGGCATCCATATTAATTTGTGTATTGTTTTTTTTTCCAGCGGCATTCAACAGCAGTTTTAAGTTTTTGTAACAATTAAATAAAGATACATATTGTGTAAATTTTTAGTATTAGAAATAAATACATTTTTAAAGTTTATTGCAATTGTTTGTCAGTTTATACATAAAAATAGCTTTCATATATTGAAATCAATGTAAGCAAAATGTTTTCTGAAATCCATTTAAAACATTTGCCTAAAACATTAGAAGAACATTTTCCTCTAATATCCATAAATTACTCTTAACATAATGGATTAATATTTACAGAAAACATTTATTTCATATCTTAAACAAACACCAACTAAATATTATTCCCAACTATTTTAAAAACATTAAGAGATAATCTTTTATAAATCTTGCACAAAATATTTAGAAAATATTTACTGAAAATATTTATTTAAGAAAAAAAAGCGTCACATTTGATCTTTTTCTAATATTTGTTTATAATGTTTTATAAATGTTGTGTGCTACTTGGGTTAGTGCAGAGGTTTGGCAAATAGTAATTTTTTGACTGAATAACATAAATACAACAATATTGTTGCATAAAAGATATTCTAGAATGCTTTTGGTGAAGATATTTATAATAAATCAGCTGTTTCATCAATTGGATTTATTAATAAAACTGGATAATTCAGTAATTTTATTAACAACACAAAACTGTTATAGAATAAACTATTTTAAGATATATTTGCGCCAAAACGTCCCTGCGCCAAACCGTCCCTGCGCCAAACCGTCTCTGCGCCAAACCGTCTCTGCGCCAAACTGTCCCTGCGCCAAACCGTCCCTGCGCCAAACCGTTCCTGCGCCAAACCGGCCGCGCCAAATCGGCCGCGCCAAACCGGCCGCGCCAAAACGTCCTAGACCGCTTTAAAAAGGTACTTGTAGAACAAGGATTTACAAGCTCGGCTTAAAGTATTTAGGTAAATTTACACATTGCGAAGAGGCTGAAGTTACCTAGGAGTTGTGACGCAAACAAGAAGCTTAAATTCTCCGTTTTTAATTCATTATTTAAGATTATTCTATTTAGTTAAACTATTCTTATTTATGTTAAACCTGGTAAACTATGTATCAAAATTAGCTTCCTTAATTAGCTTGCGTGATTAATAAATTAATTTTGAGATATTAGATTAGATCGTTGCCTTATTGGCTAGATGAATGACATGATTTTTAAATTTAAAATTAAACAAAGCAAATGTTGACAAACCTCGGTGCAAAGTAAATATTTATTTATAATTTATTTAAAAATGTGGACACCGTCGACTGATGGGGAACATTTAATTAAGCAAAACATATATTAAATGTACCGGGAAAA
>JABXWE010016592.1:0-15460 GCA_014611495.1 Limonius californicus | reverse complement strand
GAGGTACTTTTATTGTTGTAGCAGCGACAGAGCCGGAGCTGCCGGGAGTTGTGTCGGGAACCGGGTTGATAGTTGCGTTATCGATCATGTTGCACCACTAATAACTTGATTTAAAAAAAAAACACTTAAAACTACCTACACTATTTTCGCGTTCTTAACTCCGGGGTCACCAATTTGGTTAATACTTGCACTGTAGATAAATAGTCACTAAGTATTAACCTAATTTATTAATATATATTTACAGTTAAAAGTACACGTAATTATTTACAAGTGAATATAGTAGCGCACCTTCTGAGCCGGCCCAGTGAACTGGCCTTTCTTTTCGGTCCACCTAGGTGGTTGAACCTTCCAGCTTCGTAGTAGGGGTGGAAGCTGCCTCGCTATAAGTTTCCCACGGAAGTAATTCCTGGAAGGCAGCTATTTACAATAGCGACAATCCGCTGGCTAGCGCCAGGACCTAAGTGGTTCATTGTCACGATATTGCAAAGTGTGCTATTGTAGTATATCCGGCTTAAGCTAGGTATCGCCGGAAGGTAGGCGTCGGAACTCCAGGGGTTGCCGCCACAATGTCCCAAACAATTAATTCTTCTTGCCTTGATTGTCTTCTTCCGTTTGTTTGAATGATTTATAGTTTTATTTCTATATTTTTCTGTGGTGCTAGTTCCTCTGCTCGCCACCACCTTCATTGACAGGCTTGTTGTCCCACTGCTGGGAATCGGCCTCTTCCACGCCACGTGTTTCTCCTCAGCGCTAAGGTAGAAACACGGGGGACCTACAGTTTAACGTCGAGTCCGAACGACAGAAATTCCAGAGAAGGCTTTTAGCACTAAGATCCCACGGTTGCAAGCCGGATTGGGAAATTAAGTGGTGGGTTGTAGAGAAGATTTTTATAAATTTGCATAGTAATGCTTAGGTTTCGAACCCTACTATATCACACCTTATACATTTTGTTTTCTTCTGGTTAATCATGCCTTACTTGTCTCCTCATCTATTTTTCTGAATATTTCTTTCATCCTTCTCTTAGTTCTAGATATTAGAATTATGTTGTCAGTACATGCGCTCTTTCGCTGTTTATTATTGTTCCTGTGCGTTATTGGGGTTTTCTTGTTATAAATAATTATATTCCAGTATGATAAACAAGGTCGCTGCGAGGAGTTTCCATGTCTTTCTCCTACATTACCTCCAAAAGTTGCAGTTTTTTCTTTCGTCTGTTCTAGTCTAGTCTTTTCACTTTATTTGGTATTTTCATTTCTTTCATAATCTTCAGTAATTTTCTTCTTTCAACCTTGTCAAAGACTTGCTGTAAGCCAACTAACAGCATATGCAATTCTATGTTGTTCTCATAACCCTATTCTTTACTATGTGGAATGTGCCGTTCTGCTCCCAAAATCGTATTGGTAGTGTCCTATTTTCTTCTCTGTATATTTTGTCAATCTTCCGTGGACCAGCTTTAAAAGAATTCACATTTATTAAGTAATTCCTTCATAACTACAAAATTCTTCCATGTTACCTTTCGTATGGATTGGGCTTGTTATCCCTTTTCTTCGGCCAGTGGACATTTTTTCTGTCTTCTTTATCATCTGCCCACATATATTGTCACGACCATTTGCTTTTCCATTTTGTATCTTCCTTATTACAAATTTACATTCTTCGTGTGTGGGTTCAGAAATTGGTCCATTATTTACGTTGTTCATGCCGTCTTTTTGCTCATTCTCTTGATCTGTCACATCTAGTAGTTTCTGAAAATATTCCTTCCATATTTTCCTGCTCTGTTCGCCATTGCATTGTTAGTTTCCTTTATTATTTCCAATTCTCATTCTTTTCACTCTATGCTCATTCCTTTGATTATTTATTCTCTTATTGTTATTTTAGTTTTCTTTCTCTTCGTGGTATTATCATAAATGTATATACTATCGATAATTAAATCATTTTAAATAAATTTTATGTTACGTTGTGCAGTTAATAATTGAAGAAATAAAGAATACTGTAAAATATACCAAAAATACCATATAACGACTGGGTTCAAAGAAGTTTTACACCGAATATATTAGTAAAAATCAACTAGGCTGCATATTTTTATCGGTTCTGTACAGTGTAAATTAGGTTGCCCTTCTGATTTATTGTATATGTATTTTTATTTTTATGTAACACTTGTCAGAGGTGTAAATTAGCTATTATTCAAGTTTATTATTTGTGTAATGAACAATGGCAAAACTGCTTGTTGTTATTGACTATCTAAAGACTAATATTATTGTTATAATAAGAGATAAAATTGATTAACTTATGTTTTCGTTAAATCGTATTATCTTCTATAACATTAACTTAACAGTGCTTTATTTATTAATTAACTACCAACTTGCCTTATCGTGTGTCTTATATTTTTTGCGATATGTTTTTTTAAATATGTTTCTTTTATATTTTTTAAGTTTGTTTTTGTTACGTTTTGTTTTCCTATTTGTTTCAGATTATTTTTTATTTTCCCTTTCCACTTTGCCATTTATTTGATACGTGACATAACTGGAAACGTGCTTCGGCATCAAAGATAGAGCACAATTAGAACACGCATCACGTTTGTCCCATGATGTCTGCAAATTCTGGTGGAAATCAACGGCATCGTGATCGTGCTGCCTCCTTGGGTTTCGGTCTTGGTGCAGTTCGTTTGTCGTTTAGAGGATTTCTAAAAGATGGCCTCCTCAGACAGTGAGTTTTCATTATTTTTATTATTATTTTATACACTATAATGCCATAAATAATACAACTACACGCTATTTGGGGTTTTTGAATGATAAATCTGCCAAGGACTTTATTTCATTGTTACGTTCAGTTAAGAGATGTCACGTTTTGTTGCAGACTCATGTTTAGCATAAATTTCACATATTTTATTAGGTATGAAACCAAATTGCCTTACAAATACATACTAGATTTATTCAGATTTGTTTATGTAATACATGTTTTTTTCATCTGATGCATAATTTACAAACAATATTTACAAAACAAGACATTTAAGAATGAATTGGTTTGAAGTTTTTCGGTATATCGCAATCAAAATGAAACTTACTGTATTATATTTCTGAATCGTAATAAACACGCTAATTATCGCACTGATAACTCTTTACAGCCTAATTACCAAAAACACAAGTTACAAACGCCATCTATAATTACAATGTTTTGTGGTCATACATAATTATTATTCAATTTAATCTTGTAAAACAAATCTTTTTTTTTATGACAGCTGTTGTTGCGTGTTGCGCAAGTTGTAAACTTACACGGAAAAATGTTTAAATCTTCATCGACATCGTGTAATAATATAATCATTAAAATGTATTGTCTTTCATTTGATAGAATGACAAATTTTTCGTGGTAAATTATATCATTTTTTAGTTTAAAAATAGGACTTTCGCCTGAATTAGCACATTAGTATTCCATATTTCGTTTGTCTAACTTCTTAGTTCGAGGTATGATATTTTATGTGCCAAAAATAGAAAAACACTTCTCCTATCTATTTATCCATTTTCTCATGCTCCTTAAATTGTAACGATATAATTATATAATGCATTTCACCTTACCCAGAACAAAAATGATAAACATGATTAAGAATATTATTTCTGAAGTTTACTTCCTCCTTTAAATTACTACAAATTTATTGAAAATAGTAAAGTGAACAGGTTGCACTGAAAATATATACAGTAATACATATAACGATAATGTGAACACTCGTTGTCCTAAACGAGGCGTTAAATCCGAATTTTGTCGTTGATTTTAGTATAATGTCAATAAATTTTTAATACTTTCGTTAATGTGAACACTAAATAGCCGAACATTAAGCGTGTGGCAATATATAATTAGCTCTGATAATAAGAATCCCTTAACTATACTAAGTGTCAATGGATTAGGATTACCCCGATTTTTTAAAATTTTGTTCTCATGATAACCATAAATAGAAAGTATTACGGGAAGGAAGGCGTAAGGCTGTGTCATGAAATGGCAGGCATTTTAGATCTGCGTTCGTAAAAAATAAGGGGTTAAGTTTTATAGAAATTAATTTTTGATATAAACCTGGATATACGTACGATAGGCTAGATGACCGGAAATCAATTATAACATACAGAGTTGTATTTCAAATAAGGAAACTCATGTGTTTTATGACGAAACCGGAAGTGAAAATTATTATTTATTTACGGCTCTTAATGCATATTTAGATGTAGATTAACATTTTGTTTCAATGAATGAATAATTAAAATGGCGTTGTCCCAATGTCGCCAATATTGATACTGATTTAACACGTGTAGTCGAGTACTCGTGTACAGACATTGTAAATTTTGTAAGATGTGAATAAATTATGGAATACAGACATTCAGGTTATTTTAAACGTCGGTTGTTATTGTTTGGGTTCCTGATTTGCTCGTCATCGTTTGCTCGCCATCATTTGCTCGCCTGCCGTTTCCGCGCGGGTCTCTATGCTCGACAACTATTCGCACGTCACGCCGGCTGCTCGACAATTTATTCTTAAATAAAATATTATTTGTAAGGTACCTAGTATATACCTACTGTTGGTAATTGTTAAAATCTTACATTCGTCTAAGGATGGTCACAGAAGGGTTACCTGTCCTTGTATTTGAATTCATGTAGGGTAATGTATATTTTTTGTTTCTAATAAAATTAACTAGAAGTGTATCAGATTTTATGTTGTATAAATTTATAAATTATTTTTAATTAATATCTTCTCAAAACATCGTTAAAGTTGCTTTATTGATATAGAAACAGCATTTTAAGTTTCCAAAAATTTAAAATCAAATAATTATCCACCCAGACCACTTTCACAATCGAATATTTTCTTACAATGAAAGAACTTATTTAAAAAATAATAATACTCACCCTACACGTATAGCATCTGGAAATAAAAGTTTTTAATTATGAAGCAAGAAATCTGCTAAATTATTTTACAAATGAAGGTGCCCAACAAGATATAAACTAGTTTTTTTTGCGTTGGTGCAGTTACACTTAGTATGTGATCAAGTTGGCTGTCGAGCAAACGAATGGCGAGCATCCCTCCGAACGAGGTATTTGCAATCGGTGGCGAGTAAACGAGGGCGAGCAAATGACCTAGAATCCTGCGCCCCCAGTAGTGTGAACAGTTGCGCTAACTTGAACAACATCGGGTTTATTTTGATTTATTATAGTGGAAATGGAATTTGCTCCTGATCCGTCGCTTTTAGTGACTATTGGATACCTCCTTGTTTAAATCTGTTTCTAATGCTGATTTGCTAAGAATACGCAACAGAAATCATGTTTTCTTTTGGAACAATTTAGACACTATGAATCAAAATATAATAAATATTGTACATTATGATTGTTTAACTATCATCAAACATTCTAGCACAGCATTCCCCCATAATTTCAGATTTTCGTGCAACACTAATTTTTTTTATTTGGAACCCTTATAACTATTTACAATCAGTATTGTTATAATACTATAAGTAAATAATTAGTATGTATATAGGTGCTGTACATAAGAGAGTTGCTATCCTGTGATAACAAACTCAGAAATTACTAAATATTTGTCTGTAGACTAAGCTAGTTCTGACTACATTTATATATTTTGTACAATTATTATGCAAACCGCAATGGCAGATCAATAGTTTTATGTCTTTTTAGCCTATGTATAGCTTCACTATTGTCTAACAGGTTAATTGCTAACACATTTGGATGCACTTCTAGTTTACTTAAATAGTTTTCACTACACCTACTGATTTCCTTTTTGACTGTTGGCACTTTTAAATCGTCACGAATTTTACTGTTCGGCACAAACCAGGGTGCGTTTGCTATATTCCGTAGGACCTTTGCTTGGAATCGTTCTAGGATTTCGATGCTGGATGTTGATGCTGTCTCCCACAATTGAATTCCATATCCCCAAATCGGATTGAAGGCTACTTTATATATTAATAATTTATTTTTAAGAGATAAGCTAGATTTTCGCCCCATCAACCAGTAGTGTTTGGTGAATTTCATTCCTAGCTGTTTTCTTTTATTGATAATATGTGTTTTCCAAGTTAATCCCTTGTTGAAGTGCATCCCCAGGTATCTGACTGCGGCAGGTTATGTCCGTTAAACACAACTGGAGGAGTTTCTCTCTTGCACGTCGTGAACGTATATTGACTTGTCTTCATTTATTTTAATTCGTCACTGTTTCATCCATTGTGCTATTTGGTCCAGATTTTGTTGTAGAAGCATTGCTGCAGTGTTTGGGTCAGAATGCTTTGCAAGAATCGCTTTGTCGTCAGCAAATGTTGCTGTACATACATTTTCGTTGATAGGAAGATCAGTCGTGAAGATTAAGTAGTGTCAGTCTAAGGACACTTTCTTGGGATACATCTGCTTTTATGGGACACAGTTCTGTCACCTCTTGCTCATATCTTACTCTGAAATATGTTTCGTTCAGATACGAGGATTCAAGGATGATATACATTACGTGGGAGAGTGCTTTCTTAAGCTTGTATAAGAGCCCCACGTGCCATACCCTGTCGGAAGTCCTGCCTAATATCGAGGAAGGCCTCGTCGCACAGTAGCTATTTTCCTCAAGTGCTTGATTTATGATTTCTGTTACTCTATGAACTTGCTGATAGCACCGTGATTTTTCCGGAATTCGAACTGATGTTCTGGATTAGTCTATTTTCAACTATTACTGTCTATTTAATTAAGAGCAGTTTTTCCAGGAGTTTGCTAAGGCAAAGAAGCTCTTTTACAGTAAACAGCTTTGGTAACGGTGACATTTGATGAGGTGCTTCGCGAAAGCCGATAGTGGGATAGCTTGAGACGGCAATGGTTGGAAAACTTTCTCTAGATGTTGTGCAAAAGTCGTGGCTTTTTCTAGATTTGTACGGGCCCATACCCAACATTAATAGCAATAATAAATCGGCTCATAAGCATAACTTCACGCAAGTACAAAAAGAAGGCTAAATTCGGACCATATAATTTGGTCTTGCTGAAATAGTTAACGTTAACAGCGTTAATCTCCTACTGTCGGACACCGGCGCTCTTCTCTGCCACGGATTTTCCCCTATAGTTAAGATTTTCTTGCAATAAACCCCGACGTACCCCAAGGATGGATTAGGTAATTTTATGTGGTGGGTTGCTGCACTACATTGTGATACGCTGCAAGGTTTGATGTTATATCCCAAGGCATATTTGACGCTTGCTCCCAAACCAAGCGCTCTGACAACTGAGCTACTATCATTAAAACAGTACTGTCATTAAATAAATTGGCTGAAAAAAAGTTAAATCCAGCTAAAGTTGCCCTACCAAAACAAGCTTGCTTAGTCGGTATTAAAACCTAAAAATAATAGTTTAGTAATAAGGGTTTTGTTTCAAGTTCCAGCGGCAAGATCGGTTTCTTAGCGAGTTGGTAGCAGGAGGCTTATATTTTTAGTCGAGTAAATGTTACCTTGTTTCCCCTCTTTCACTTCAAATTCCTTATTAACGGTTTACAAAAAGTTTCTTTGGTAAATAATTGTTTGATGCAAGGTGATAATAGCAAAAAATTAAAACTTTTACATACTAAATATATACATTACGCACGTGCTACGCACACAACAGAAGAAAATACATGTTGTTTTTCTCGTGCATTGCCTTGAAATATAGGAGAAAACAAACATTATAATTTCGGTGTCTGTCAAGTCGTGACTAGGAAACTCTTTTACTCGAATAGAAGTATGTAAACGAATCAACACAAGGGCCAAAAAAGTATAGTCTTAGAAACACAAGTATACCGGATAACCTACATAGCTAAATCAAATATAGTTCAGTAAAATAAGGATTAATGTGCTTAAAAATTCTACCCAGCTGGATTTTTGCACACACCTTTATTTACGCATTGTATGTAACATGCAAAAGTCCCCATCCATATCATGCCGGCTTCGCATACTTTTTCAAGGTCAAAGGTCAGGAAAATATATCGAGGGCATCAGATCAGAGGGGCGTAAGAGCCAAACTACAAATTTTACAGGAAACGATAAAAACGTTTGAAAATTACATTTTCTGCAATATTTATTTGGATTTCTAGATGGAGTTTGTTTAAATAATTTAACAGAGTTCTGGTATAATGTTTTCAAGAGAAATTAAAATTTAAGGCAGTTAAGGTTCATACGCCTTTGTGGCTGTTAGTTTTTATAAATCAATGGCGTATCGGCAAAAACTAACATTTTATTTCAGTAAACAATACATTTTAATGACAACACAAAAATATTTTTAAAATAACTAAATACTAACGATAATTATTGAGAACACTTTGCAAAGTTTACAAGAACTAGAAGTTTTTTTGGGGTCTTTGCTGAAGAAATTTTTGTTTGACAGCCTGTAGTGTCATTTCGTCTTCGGAATCATCTTCACTATCTTGAGCTTGACTGAGCACCGGTAGACGTCGATAGAACTGGTGATACTCAGATGTTATTACAGCATGCTTCCCCTCACACATCTCTTGCCAATTCTTATATTTTTTTTCATCTATAGGAAGTTGATTAGTATGCAAACGCTTCAGTTGTGGTTTAGAGTTTGTTGAGGTAGACCTTCTGCCTCTCCTGGTGGTGTTAACCGTCTTAATGATTCTTCCCAATATTCATATTTATATTGCATTAAATGAGGCTCTCCTTTTTGAAACCGTAACCACTTAACGTTTTTCCAGCTAAGTGCCTGTCCATCCTCACTTTTATTAGTATTGATCATGATACTCTCTTTTACAGTTTGGAAGTCAATGAAATCGCTGAGTCATTACAGAAACGTCGTAGGGATTTTTTTGTTAGCTAACCTTACTATGTTGATCCAGTCATTGGGCCAAAAAATTTAGCATGCTCCGATGCCCGTTCAATGGCAGCGTGAATTGAATCACACTGCATGTGTGTGTGGCCTGGTTCTAAAAACTTTAAGTCAATAACTTCTAAATTTAAAATTGTTTGAACCACTTCTTGTAGCATACACGCCACTATAGCATTCCGGTTCTGTCCAGGACAACAATCTGAATGCAACACTAGATGCCGTGCAGTTTTGGGAAGTTTCTTGATGAACTCCATTAAACAGGTAGCAATTTCATTTGCTCCCCTGTTACCTTCATACTCAGGCCACATGAAACAGGAACTTTCCTTCTTTGCAACGTCATAAATGGTGAAACTAAAATGTAGCGAGTTTCCTTTTGTAAAACACTGGCTTTGCATACAGAAGCGGACTACACAAGACAGCTTCCAAATCAAAGTTAGCTGAAATGTATCCACTATCTTCTCCAGCCCTTTTAACGTCTTGCTGTTTTTCTTCATTGGCGGATACTTTTCGACGAATGTGCAGATCATACTCAGCTGACCTCTCTTCAGATTTTTGATCATTTGGTAGCTGCTCATAATGGCGACACCAGCACTGGCCCTTTTTGGAGACATGAAAATCAATGTTTTTTTTTTAATCAACAGTTCTTTGTATAACGTATTCGACACAGGCTTTTCATTCATCATAGAACCATTTCAAGTATGCGCCTGCTTCGCGTAGGGCCACCAAATATTTTGGAACAATTTATTATATTATTTCACTATTCCACAATAAACTAAACACGCAACGTTGTTGGTACAAGATTTATGCAAAAGCACGTGCACTGGGCGTATGAACCACAAGAAACTTTTGCTGCCAAATACACGGAAGGCGTAAGTACATACGCCCTGGATACTTTTCACGACTGCGGGCGTAAGTACTTACGCCTTTATGATCCGAGGCAAAATATAAAATTGGTTAATACGCCAATATGTTTGAATTTTTTGAGATAAATCTAGCCATACAAATCATACGCTCGTGTGTTCAAACATGCAGCTAGATACAAAGAGTCTATACGCCCCATAATTCCAATTTTGCAAATTTGGTTGATACGCCCCTGTGATCTGATGCCCTCGATATATCGCAGCTTGCTATTGTTTGGAAGGCAATTATTATATAAAAATTGTACCTTAGATAATTTTTACTAACGAGTAACCATTGTCGCGTTATACGGTCCACAAAGCATCAACTGCATAGAATAAAGCAATAACAGCGATGTATTCGTTCCACACCACTTTCGAGGTACAGTGTAGTTTTTTACATGGTTTCCCTTGTAGGCTTAATCCATCTTCATAAAATTATGGTTCTTTTTCATTATCGTTTTTAACCGGTGGCACTTTTTTGTTTTCGTCTTCTTCAGTATCATTTTCTTTCTCTGATTTATTCGATGTTAATCATCGATGGGGTTTATGTCATCGTGCACCGGTCAAATTTCCATCACTCCTACCCTACAGCTGCAGCTGCTCAACAGCATCTATACAGTGTCCATTACCAGGTACAAACTTGGTTAGGCAATGTCATTCCATGCACTCATTGCCAATGAGCTGAATCTTGAACAGTGATGATTGGTAATTAATAACAATTGTTTGAGTCCATAATGATGTTATTACCACATACGCCATTCGTATTACTCAACATAATTTTTTTCAATTGTGCAAAGCGTTGTGGCGAAATTGTGGTTGTAGAAAAGTGGAATTGCTATGCTTCGTCGTATGTGGTCATTGTTGTGGATAATCATCCTTTAATTCCACTCCTGATGTTGATTCTTCTGTCACTTCTGATGATATTAATATAGAAGAATCAGAATACGATGACATAAACCCCATCTATGATTTAACATCGAATACATCAGAGGAAGAAAGTGATCCTGAAGTAGACGAAAAAAAGAAGTGCCAGAGGTTGAAGATGATGACGAGGAAGGATAATAATTTTGTAAACATGGATTAGGTCTACCGGGGAAACCATGTAGAAAAACGCGACTTGTATTGTACCTCGGAGGTGGCGTGGAAACGAATGCATCGCTGTTATTGCTTTATTCTATCAGTTAATGTTTTGTTGGTCATATAGCGTGAAAACGGTTGCTCGTACGTAAAAAATGTATATGACCTGTTTTTGAAGAGAATTGTCCAATCTATAATTGTTCATATAACAATAAATGTTGTTTGACCAATAGGAAGCGAGATATCCGCGATGAATTTCCTGATCTATGACCTTGAAATAGTATGCGAAACCGACATTATATCGATCGGTACTTTTTGCACGGTACTTATAATGTTTAAATAAAGATATACGTATGCATAAATCTAAGTAGATTAGAATTTTTCGGCAGATGCCCCGTTTTTCCTACTTATTTGACAGAACTGATTGATTCTTAAAAATCACATTAACGAAAGTTAATAAGTGACGTGTTACAGAAGAAAAATGTGTAGAAGTTCTTTAACAACATATCATAAATGTATTTGCGTTACATCTGTATGTACGATGTCTCAGCTTGGAAACGACTTAAGAGTATTTTTTTTTATTGGAAAGTTTAGAAGTTGGTCATTTCTTGCAGAGAAATTACATGATTATGGAGTCAACTGTTACTATAGAGTGTAGGGCATGGGTTCTGCATCTTTGTTAGATTAATAAATTACATATGCTTTAAAAACTGCAGTACGAGAGCAGACGACAGTAGATGTACTTTTGTTTTATTTTCGATTAATACCACACTAATTGAACGGACAAACAAAATTCACATTTTTAAATATTTTAGTAAATGTATTAAAAATGAG
Source organism: Limonius californicus (assembly GCA_014611495.1). Classification (NCBI taxonomy): domain Eukaryota; kingdom Metazoa; phylum Arthropoda; class Insecta; order Coleoptera; family Elateridae; genus Limonius; species Limonius californicus. The sequence continues at coordinate 3,842 of JABXWE010016592.1, read as the reverse complement.
ACCTTATCGAGAACAATGTTTTAAGCAATAATTAGCACTGAGCGTTTTAATTGTCTAAAAAAATTCTTAGAAGCGATTTCTAAAAATTGTTTAAGTCTCGTTGTCATAGTCAAAAAATATTTTTGATCATGCCTACATATTGGGCACACATTCTGCCGAACAATAATTTTTCTAATACTTCAAATAACCGATATATCAAGCTGATTTGTCTTAATAGACTCTAACTGTGTATAAAAAGTTATTTCTAAAACGGGCCCTATTTTAAATAATTAAGGTGCTACGCCTCCAGAGTTGTATTCCCAATATGTGGAAAATTTTTATAGCAACGTATTTCGTTATTGTCTATTTTAAATATAGTTATGCTAACCAATAAAGAGAAATATGCTTATTTTTGTATTTTAGTACTGTAAGTATTTGTCTTTTTGTCTGTGTATTTCCGGAAATAGCCCTGAGGATCCCTAAAAAAAAAACAATGGCATGAGGGGTACATTTTACCTTTGATGTGTAATAGCTTACATAGTCTTTAACCCTTTAGTAGATAAATAATGATTTTACAGTATTATACATAATTAATTTCAATCAGATAAAGCCTGTTCAAAGCGAGTAAATTTAGTTTTGCAGAGAGTTAAATAAAAACGTCGTTGAATCAAAATGTCACTTTATCGGATTGGAAACAATTCTGTGTAGTCCTTTGCCTTATTATATTATAGCTAATTTTTTAACTCTCCTGATAGATAGGCAACCAACACTACAGTTATTTTCGTACAGTAGACTATGTTTAGTCTACAATATATTTTATATTTGACGTTGCAAACATTCAGTTGGCACTTGATAAACTAGCTGAAAATTCAACACTGCCTTGTCTAATCACGATTACAAATAAAAAATACGGCAGTCAATTTGTGATATTTCATTCTTTGTAGCTTTTTTTAAAATCATTTATCTATGGATAGACATAGTCCAACTAAACGGTACTATGATTCTCTAATATTGGTTGTTGTTTTTAATACGATAATTTTCTTTTGCTATCGTAAAAACAGAGTTGTCTTTATACAATTAATTAAATCACAACCATACGAAAGCATATAAAAATGACTAAAATGAGGTGGTTGTGTGTTTTACATAAGCAATTGTGCGTAAAAGCTATTAATAAAGGCCCTGCAAAACAGTTCTGTTAAGCGTCGGCGATTATTCAATTAAAGTTGCGAATATGCAAAGCAACTGAAGCTCTTTAATGGTATCCGGCACATTGTGTTTAATTAAACCATTATTATCAACATGAACGCTTGCTTGAAATGATGTAAACTCCTACTTAATTAAGTCACTTTTATTTAAAGGCAGCTCTTATGGGCGGGTAAACAGATTGAAAACATTTTGCAGAAATGCCCATTTATAACGGTCGTTGCATAATTAATTTTGTTAAGATATGTTTACTACTACGTGTTTGCATAAGTTGTAGCAACTTAAAAATGCAGTATTTCCACATTAAAAATGCCAATTAATGTTCGCTAATTTGTGTTACTCATGTAGAATGCAATAGCAATAAACGCATCGGGCATACCGTTAAATCGGGCTCATCAATGATCATTAACCTTTGCCTCCTAATAATGTAAATTTATACAACCTTGGCGAGGAGGGGGTTCTACGGTGTTGACATTATTGTTTTTCAGGGAGCAATTAGTTGTTTAATTAAAAAAATATATTGAATTTCCAAGGAGTCAATTTTAATTAAAACCAAAAGCGAAGGTAATCCGGAAAAGTGATACTTTTTTTATTAATGTACTTTCCTTTGCGTTTTTGATCGCATTTTTTACTTAAGGCTGATCCTCCCGGCCAAAATTGGTTATTTTTTCATTTTTTGGGTGTAATTCTTTTTTTTATTATATGTATTATACATCAAATACGCGAATTTTTAATATCTACCCCGCTGAATATGTTTCATTATTTAAAAAAAATGTATCACGTAAAAAGTAGACCGCAATCGTTTTATTTTTATTGTTTTTGCATTCTTTGGTATCTAGATCTAAAGATAGCCTTTTGATTTTTTGGATTAACATTAATAATACTATTCCCTAGCCCGCTGAATCTAAAACAAGACGAAGAAAAAATTATTTATTTAAATAAAAGCAAGAACGTAGAGGACGATGTATCTTCATGTCTGCGATACTTTTAGAAAAGAAAATAAGCAGACATGTGTAAAATGCTGTACTTGATATAAATCAGTAATAACCAGTTTTAAAAAAAGGTGTATTGTTTAAATAATCACATGTCATTTTTGTATATTTTGCACATTTAGTTCTCCAACTTGGCCGCGAGAGGCGCTGTAGATTGTTCAGGTAGAAACTTCGGTGCAAGCCAACTTTATTACGGTGATGGGTAGATAATCGTTTTATTACCCGGCCATAATGGAACATTTTATGTATTGACAAACCAAATGTGTCTTTGAATTCAAAAAGTTGCAAACTAACAAATAAAAGAAAATTATAATTAGTCTTACTAGATTCATGGCAATATCTATGCAATTGTTATGTATTTTAAAAACATGTATATACCGTATGTCTCCGAATACAGTTTACAAGAGGAACAAAAATTTATTTTTGATTTTACGAAAAAATGACGAAAAAATAGAAAGTTTTGCTTGATTTGAAATACATATGTACCTATTTCTGTTATTAAAACTATTTAGGTTATTCTTTTTTTTATCAAATTTTTTGGTATCACTATTTTCGTTCGTGCAGTACTTTTTAAAAGTCTGTTTTAGTTGGCTTTGAAATGTTAACCAATTTATGTTTTGGAATTTAGTTTAGTAGAGAGAAAAAAATGTTTATTTTTCATTTTACAAAAAAATACAATTATATATTCAAAATTAATATATTAGTACAAATGGTCTTAGAAATAAAAAAAACAAAAAATATAAAGCTATAACCTAGAGATTGATGTAAATAATACAACAAACAACAATGATTTTTGCGAGCATTTGTATTTTCGCAAGCGTTGCTTTTTTTTTAATTTGCTATTTGTCTGCAATGCTTTTGTGTGTAGAAGCCTGGTCCATTTCTCAACATTTTCTTTTTGAAATTCGTAGGAATCACTATTGCTGTTAAAAGACAAAGCAGCACCTTTACACCTTGCTGTGTACCCACCTTTCAACGAAAAGTTTACCCTTTTTCCACCAACAAATTTTCCTACAATAGAGTTGTAACATTCCGCCAAATTGTTGTTGACGTTATGTAACAAGCTCCACGCATGATCTGCCACTCTCCTGTTGCGCGAAACAATCTCATTGTAAAAATTATTTTGTTTTAGCTTTTCTACCGCATTTGCTTCTCCTACCGCTCGTTTCAAAATTCTTTTTTCTTCGGTGGCAAAGAGCTTTGGTTACGAATGCATTCCGTATGATCTCCAAACACATGTAATGGTCCGTTTTCTATATCCCTTTTTAATTGCATTACTCTCTCTGGGAATGCCATACCATCAAATTTTAGTCCAGAAAACTATGGATGAACTAATACCTATTCTCAGTTTCTCCAGTTTTAACCCCAAAACCTTTCTTTGTTCAATGTCGTATGCGGTATTATTTTTTAAATCGGTCAGTTTAGTCATGTAATTTCTCAATACATGATTTTTGCATTCGATTTTTTCTACGTGGAATTGAGGTCCGTATGGTGCAGCTAACAATACTTTTTTTGTACACGTTGCTGTCACCATCAGCAATTCTTTCCATAAATTAAATTGTGCATTGAGATCGACTTTTTGAATCCTTCTACTATAACGTCGGCTTCCATTGACGTAGAAGTCCCATTATGGTTTTTATAACAGATGTGAGGGTTTGGATCAGTTTT